>JBCAUA010025113.1:0-12542 GCA_038406235.1 Peronia verruculata
TCTAATTTGAACATGCTGAATAAGAGGGAAAAGGTTAAAACAACCTAACTTTAGGAATATTAAAAAACCACCTCCAGGACCCCCCCCCCCCCCCCTTTCTCCTTTTTTTTTAGACTGCCATCAAGATGACTAGTAGTCTAGTCTTACAAAAACCAATATTGTTCTGCGAAGTCTGTTCTGTGGCACACATTACAAGATGAGAGCACACCATACCCGGAATGCACAACAAAGTTCGGATATCAAGCTTGATTACCGAAGCCACCGAGAAGACATTTTCTTCGTGAGCGGGAGCTCGCGGGCAGGAAGTGCACAGAGCGCATGACAAGCGAGCAAAGGAATGATTGTTTCCGCTGGATGGTTCCAGAACGTCGGCTCCGGTTAGTGTCGCCGGATCTCAAGGGAACTGAATTCGATAGCCATCGTTGTCCTGAGCTACGAGGCTCCAAAAGAGCAAGAAAATTTTGACTGACAGCTCTGTAGTACTGAACACTTCATCAAATGTGTGAGGATAATTGCTTGCATCCTGTCTCTCCTCTCATTATCTTTCTACAATGTGTCAAGCTTTTTTAACACAATGACCCATGCGAAGAGCAACTAGCAAACAAAAATTCTCGAAAGTACTAATGCTGTGCTCCACAATCAAACACCATTCAAGTACAAAATCAGTTTTGCCATGTCTAAAATGCGGCTATGAATATATTACATACAATACCTCATGATGATCCAGTTGTCCAAAATATCACAGCCAAGACAACTTAAGAGGCATAAATGCGTCACAATCAGATGACATAGCCGACTGGTGGCATTAAAGTTAACCTTCTTAAGGCTGCATTCTTAGATACTAAATATAAGGCCCTACTTATCCTGTCATTGTTTTAGGCACTAAGAACGGAAGTAATTCGCAAAACAGACCGAGAAATAGCTAAACACTCAGCTTATTGCATTCCAGTATTTACGACAGTAGATCAGCGCTTTGCCTTTCTTATGCACTGACAAACTCGATGACGTCTTCTAAAGAGGTATTCAATCAGCTTATACAGCGGACATAGCTGGGAGTTCTTAATTCACGATAAGCTGTCTCAGGACGATGAAAGCGTAAATTGCTAGCTGGCACCTTCCTTCAGCAATATAGACGCCTAGTCTCATCACCTACAATATGACTGATCACAAAATAATTTCATGCTTTACATAATATATTCTTTCTTTCATTACTGCTATTATAGTGCTTTGAATTCATTAAACTTATACAGTACACTAACATAAACCAAATTCAAAAGCGCTAAAGCTCGTTTATCGAAATTGCTGTTTCCTTCGTCTTCATGTGTATAAAGAAAAATAAGACAATCTAATGCAAATTAATTCCCTCGCATTCATTGGTCCCGCTGTATATTACTATGCGCTATTAGAGAGAGAGAGAGAGAGAGAGAGAGAGAGAGAGAGAGAGGAAGGGTGAGAAAGAGAAAGGGTGAGACCGAGATAGAGAGAAGATAAAAAAAAATACAATGAAAAAGAAGGGGGATGGGGGGGGGGGGGGGGGAAGCATGGAAGCACAGGGCGACAAAGCGGGGACTAAAGGCGGAGGGAGAGTGAGACAAAAAAAGACGAAGAAGAGCATCGAGTCCAAGAAAAAATTGTACCGATAGTACAGGCATTATTTTCACATGTAAGACTAAAGCCGAACAGAGCTTGGTTTCCTATGACACTGACACTTGACCGCAAAGGATTTCAGAAATTATGAGAGTATCATAAACGGCTTCATTGTATATGTGCAAGTATTCAGTTAGTATCAATAAGCTGATAAAAAGGACTAGCAATGCTTCAAACAGAAAATCAGTGATTCACTAATTGTTTAGGATCAATTTACATATAACGGACTACATGAATACATCACTAACTAAAAAAAGCTACCCCTGGGAGTTGTGTGATATTTGAATAAAAGTAGGATGACATACAAGTTGTTCTAATAGCCAGCAAAAAACAGATTGCAGGAACAATAACGGCCCCTTATCTCTTAATAACAGTGAAAGGCTTTTCTTGACGTGTCTACATAGACTGTTGTACAAAATCACAGTGTGGCAGCCATAATAATAATCATAATAATAAAAAGGAACTGCTGAAGACAAAGACAACTCAAATTACAACCCATAGAGCACAGCAAATCTGCCTAATCAAAACAAAACAAACAAAAAAAAAAACGAACTGGTGTCAGTGTGGCAAAATATAATTTGTACTCGCAAGAACACGAGACAAGAAAAGTAACATAATGATATAATAATTGCCCCGAAAAAAAAAAAAGTTCATATTTATTCTTATTGCTAAAGTCGCTTATTTGCTGCGACGCATCACAGACAAACTTTCCCGCTAATATACTATCCTGCCGGGATTTAAATGAACCAATATCGATATGTAAAGAATATACATGAATGTGGGCGGATTAATGAATAATCGCATCAAACTATAATATGTATACATACTAGCCCTTTCCCATATGCATTAAAATATGTTGTACATCATACTCATATCAACATGCATCAAACACCTGGCTGGGAAAGTTTTCCTTGATATGGGTAAAGTCTGCATAGTCGTGAATCACAAGAAAATTTTATGCTCCTGGTTATTTATTATGAGTATTCTGAATGTGCATGAATGAATGAATGTGTGTATTCATGTACATTTTGAAGATTGTGCATATTATATTCTGTCATATTTGTTTGAGGTCTTGATGCCCGAACCGAACATATCTATAAATAAATTTGTTGTTTGTACTAATGTTTAGTTTGTTTTTTTTTTATGTGTGTTTTCTTGCCGTTCTCTAAAAACTACTCGCGTTAAACATAATGCAAATATTACTTTTACCGTCCTCAGTCGTGTGCCTTTTGGCTGCACCGAAAAAAAAAAAAAAACCCCAATAAAGGGGCCATTAAAATAATGGAGACTCTATCGAATTAGCCAGCCCAGGCCGCAGGCAGATTATTCATTGCGGGGCTGCTCAGGGACCCATAGCGTGCCGATAGCTGGCATGCAGGCTACCAAAATGGAAATCTCTCGCGGAATACAGTTAGTGGCTACAATAAGACCGGCGGTGCTCAGTAGCATCGTTATCAAATAATAATAATAATAGTAATAATATTGGTTCTTCCAAAGACGAGTTATGTTCTTGCCGAAATTATCATTATTATTAAAAATTAATAAATAAATAAAATTTAAAAAAAAAAAAAAAATCTGTCTTCTGCCCCCAAAACAAATAATTGTCATTGGTTTAAAGAGGACATACAACTGACAGACTGACTGACACAATGACTAATACACAGATAGACAGACACCAAGAAACATTCACACCAGCTGTTAACTAAGATTCCTTACAATTTTGATAGAAGGATAACACAGAAGAAAGGATGAAAACAGCAGGAGAAATGGACTGCTAGTCTGTATGAAAAATAAAATAAAGGAAATTTGACGACTGGAAAGCTACAGCGATGGAGAGAGAGAGAGAGAGAGAGAGAGAGAGAGAGAGAGAGAGAGAGAGAGAGAGAGAGAAAACAAAATCAAATAACAGAGGACAAAGCGTGCAGGTTACTGAATAAATAAATGAGTAAGTGAACGAACGATCATAATTATGATCGTCAACAACAACACAAACAGACGAATGAGTAACTGAAAAGATGACTACAAGCATGGCAGCTGCAGATGGAAAAAATGCGAGGCAAAAACTGATAAAAGGCAAAGGGAAGGAGGGATATGGATGTGAAAAGTGAAGGGGCAAATAAAATCAATGGAAAATGGACGAAAGCCAGAACTTTGGCAAATTTCTAGTCCTCAGATTTTTCGCAATTATGTGACTTCATCTAGCAATCATTATTTTCCATGATCGCTTCAGGACGTTTGGATTGCTCCATTTTCTGAGCAGTCGCCTCCGTGAAATATAAGATGACCGTTTGGAGGGAAGTGCAGGAACGTTTCACGAGGAAACTATTGCGTTAGACGCTGATTTCATGCTTGGTCAGTCTGAAATGAGAATACATGGTCGGGAGAGTTTGCAATGTGTGCATGTGTGTGCGTGTGTTTGTGTGTGTGTGTGCGGGGGGGTGGGGGGGAGGTGATTTCCCTGCTTCTCGCTTATGAAGCTTGTGTTCAGTTCTATTCTTAGGGGAACAACATGAAAGCTGCAGCAAACAAAATATTTAAAATGAGTAAGTGGCCTGACCAAATAATAACATAAACAATAACAATGATGATAATATATATATTTAAAAAAAAGCAAAGTAATACATTTTTTTAAAAAAAATGTTTAATCAAAATAAACAAAAGAGAAATAAACTGAATCTGCCATGCTCATGGAAGGATTTCATGATAGTCGGGCTGGTAATTGTGATGAGCATACCAAAGAATGAGAAACAGAAGAACAGCTGGTGAACAACACAGAGACAATGAAATCCTGGTCTCTGTATTAATGTGGTGACAACACGCACAGGGCTTCAGCGACACTGCCGTCATTCCAACACATCCACAGTCTAATCATCTGTCTTTGTCTTTGCTCCTCACTCTGGATTCAAACTCTTAAAATTGGCTTTGGATCAGAATCCCACTTAATTAAAGTCCCTTCGGGTTGTTCCCTATGTTTGGTCCACTACTTTGGGGGAAAAGAGGGGGGGGGGGGCAGATTAGGGAAAAGAGGAGGGAGAGGAGAGGAGTGAGGAAACGGCGACGGGAAGACGACGCAGGAGGAAGGAAGGCTTGTTACGGCTCTGGCTGAGAGAGGATTCTTCGGGGACCTCTTGTCGACGTGCTTGTCAGCTTCCATTTAGCCATGGCCGGCAGCGAGAAGATTCGCACTGACGTTATCTCTACACGGCTTTTTGAAGAGGGCGCTCACCCCTTCTCGTTCTGTGATAAGATGTCACTGCAGAGAAGTCATATGGCTGCCCCTTGGCTTCGTCCAGTTGCGAATCTCTCAGACAGTTTCAGAAGGCTTAAGGAACAAGAGGCCAACAAGACAATACATCGTTACCATATCATCATAATTATCAATGACAAGAAAAAAGTCAGCGCACAAGGTATTATAAGTATACCCGCATGCACACAGGCAAATATATTCAAAAGACGTCTTGTTATCAAATATTACGATCATCATGGAGTACACAGACACACAGTTTGGTCCATCAAGAGTTTCTTTACTCGGAGATTTTCTCTTTTATCTTACTGAAAGTTTGGATCACACTATCTGTTCAGAATCATATAGCTGCCGATCTAGCATTGCTGTTGTCGGTCCAATATGCAGAACCAACGAAAACAATGACAAAGAATTCAAAGATTTCAGCTGCATTCAATTATCTCCGTTTACTCTTTTTGCCGTTCACATCTTCTGTGCATTGTAGTGCTATATTAGCATGGAGGCATTAACTTCAAATGGCAAAACTCTGTTGATAATTTTTTTTTTTATCTGTATCAGAGAAAGCATAGACGGCATTCGTGGACATCTGCAGATTCGCGGGTCACTAGCAGGAGTACGCCACGATATTGTCAGCACAAGTGTCCGCATCAAATAATTGTTCCCATTACCAGCGGCTGTGACACGTTGTGTTGAAATGCTATGTCAGCCATCGCTCAGCTCCTGAAGCGCGTGCCATTGAGCTACTCGTACCACGATTGGCTGCTCTGTTGTGATGCATTTGTTCTAAAGGTAGCCAGAAGACCGCTCTGTTTGTTTCAAAGCCTCGTTCTCCTGTCACAAGTCACAAAAAGTAAAACCTGAAATTTCCAGAAAGCACGGTACGGACGACACATTAATTTCAGATCTGTTATAAAAAATATTACTCAGTGTAGAAGGAGTGTAGTAGAAAGAAAAACAGAAGATTCGGTGAGCATTCCGGGAATAAAATGTACGGGCGCAGTGAAAAGTATCCTTTTACAAGGAAATTCAAGTCGAGAGGGCGGGGGAGAAGGCAAAGTGATGGGGACGGGCAGAAATGGAAGTACTACTTACTGAGAACAAGCCAGGGACTGCTGGATTAACTTCGTATGTGTGTGGGAGAGGAGCGAGGGGAGGATATTTTGAAGCGTCCTTTTGTTTCCTTTGCATTCCGAGCACAATAGAGCAAATTTTATAACTGGTCTTTATCCTGGATCAGAAACAAAAACAAAAAACCTCGAGATTTCTACCTCCAAAACGGGACATACAATTTATGTTAGAAACGCTGGATGAAGTGGATTACTTCGAACATGAGTATCATTTTAAGAGTGTCCAACTTCAAAGTGAAACACGAGTAAGCTTCATCGAGTTTAAGAACCGCACATTTTGCTTCCTTCAAACCCACACAATATTGTGACACATATCAAGAATTGGATAATGTAAACACAATGTTGTGGCAACAATGATGATCATCATCTCTTTCTAGGATAAAAGCCACTGACGACAGACACGTAGCCTGATCTCGAAATACTTTTGCCATCTGTATAATACATGCAATATATGTTCAATAACACAGAAACAACAACAAACAAACAACAACAAACAAACAAAAATAGCCGTAATGGCAATAAATAGAGCTGGCAAAAAAAGTGTCCAGTTCCTCTTGTATAGCTCTGACGTCAGTGCACTTTTCTCAACTGCTGCAGGCCGCTCTTTGGTAATGGCAGTGGTACTGGCTGTGCTGTGCTGGATAATCCATAGTTAGCCCGTGCAACCTTACGGTTTGTTTTTCAGCTTTCTCCACGATAACGAGAGGGTCGTTTTGTTAATACTGAAATAAGGGCTGACTTCAAGGGCTGGACCAGAAGGGAGGAGACGAAACACGGCAGAAATAATCACAGTTCTGAGGGAAACAAACCGGCTGTCAACAAAAACAAAACGCTATAGTCTAATTTTGTGAATACCCGTTCCCACCATCTTTCAAACTTCTGCTAGTTGTTTTGCTAAGCACACATGGTAAAAAAAGGTCCAGAACAACAGAATCACCATCATCCTCAACATGACAATTGTCAGCAACACACTCCTCAACGGGGGGCAAATGCGCTCATCATTTTGTTTTGCTGCAGTGTTTAACGTCTATAAGTATAACATGCTTAGTTCCATTTCAATCCGATATGTGACACAACGGAACAACCAACGAGTAACAAGTTACATGGAGAAATGGTGTCAGCTATTGAAGAAAAAAGAGGACAGGTGCGATGAGATGCTGCAATGACGAAGAACAAATTATGATTTCCATTCGTGTTCGTGAGCGTGTACTGTGTCTGTATGTTAACTGTTGGCTGTTGGAGAGGGAGAGTGAATAAGAAAGAGTGACGGGGGGGGGGGGGGGGTGTTTAAAACAGATTTTGGTGGGTGAACATCTTTTTAGATCCTTGCTTAAATTGGCGATACTTACATAAATCTTTCCTGCTGGAAAGAAAAACACGTTGCAAAATGTTATTCCGTTCCAACTGAAAACTGACATCCGATTGCTTATGTTTGAAGAGCTTGACAGTCCTCTATTTCGTCTTCAAAATAAATAGTGGAATGCCAGCATGCCTGAAATACTACGCGCGGCGATGTAGCAGATGCACTGCCGTGGCTATCATTCTTCATTTCAACAAATCTTCCGTATTATGTCTTCACACAAAACGCATGAGATTAGAGGGAGAGGAGAGAGAGAGAGAGAGAGAGAGAGAGAGAGAGAGAGAGAGAGAGAGAGAGAGAGAGAGAGAGGGGGGGGGGGGTGCAGTGTAATCATAATATAATGAGAAAATTTGAAATATTGGGTAATGAATGTGAAAGACTCATTTTTTTCGGAGTCTTTTTCCTCTCGAATGACAATGGTGGTGATGATTTCGGGCATTAGTGACGGGATACCTGTCACAGGTGCAAGCTATGACGACTATAAGCACAGCAAACTTATTCAAATCTTACATAAGGGCGCGTGCTCGCTTTCCCTCCATCTTGGTGTCGAGAGTAGATATCTAGTTGGATATCCTCCATTGCGCCTGGTGCCTCGCGACAAATCACCTTGGCACTTCCAGCACAGGTGGGCTTTCTCCATCCATCACGTCACACGGTGCGCTGGCTCGGGAAAAGGGTGGACATATTGGGGGTCGGCGGGTGGATGAGCAAATAATAGTTTGAAGAGATGCAGAAGAGACGCCAGACAGAAGAAACTGACGGGAAAAAATACAATAATGATTATAATTATAGAGAAGAAAAATGACGAACATCTATAGAAACTCCACAGGTTTAGGTGGGGGGTCCATGTTGCGCATTGTGAAGCGTAAAATCAGGTGCCTAAATAGGCGGGCGGCTGGCTTTGGGCTGAACTGGGAATGAAAATCGTTCCTTTTTCAGGAGCCTGTCGTTCAACGGAAGACGACGGCTCCAGCCGCCATTAGGTTCCGGCGTCTGGCGCTGTGACTTTCAAGAGGCTCCCCCGTGCGGCGCGGGGGTAATAATGGAGTCATTATGGACTGGGGAAGCAGTTGATAAAAAGAGTCTGGTGACGTTCGGCCTTTCACGACCAAACAGGATCATATTCAGGGGGCGTGCGGGGTGGCGGACACCAAGCTGGGGCAATTTGCTGGTGGCTGACAGCGGCCATATAAGACCTTTTCGTGCTCTCTTGTCTTGCTGAGAAAGCAGAGACACTAGGATCACGGACACAACCACGAATGACACTGGAACGGGCTCGGGGGGAAGAGAGAAAAAAGGGGAAAAGAGACGAAGCTGGGATGTCGCATCAAATCCAGTCGCCAACGCTAATTGTCACGTAATCTTATGCTGCCTTTATGGTTGGGACGTGGGAGATACAGACAGACAGACATGCTTTCCTATTCAAAAGTTAGACCGTTTGGTCGGAACAGACATTGGTTGGCCTGCACAAACAAACAGATAGACAGATATGCAGACAGCGATACAAATCTTGCCATCTGATCAAATATACAGCCTGACATATCGAATGAATAAATTTATCGGTATTAACGAATAAAAAATAAAAAAAAGAGGGGGGGGGGGTGGAGGAGATTTGTGAAAACTCGGGCAATCAGAGACTGAAAATAGAGACATGTCTATTAAAACATAAGCCCGCATCTCGCAACCAATCACCTGCACAAACCTTGTTTCTTTTCCTCCTCCCCTCTCCTCTCTATATCTCTCTCTCGTGTGAAGATTTTCACCATCGTCATCGTCAACACTGCATGATAAAGAGAGCTGCGTAGATATAGATGCTTTCATAATGTCAACACAACAAGCTACAATCACCACAATGTCAGGCGTGTCGCCATGAAATCATGAAATTATGTCGTTGTAGTTTCCTTAACTTAAAGAGGCGAAGCAAAAGTTATGTAGATGAATTACAAGAACGATATAGGTTTCACGGCATTTAAGGGGGATTTCATATTATTATTAAGTTTCATTATGTACGAACATGCAAAACCCCCACATTCCATGTCAATCTAGTATTACCTGGTATACATTACGCTCGTAAAAATGGCATTCACTGGAAACTTGGTGGGTAAAAGCAATCATTTCTTCTCTCACAAATATACAAACCATCAGAATTATTATGACTGTATATTATGGATCATTAAATCATAATGAACATAATATCACGAATTCGGTCCTGACAGTGTTTGTAGTAGGAATCTATCTAAATATCCCAGACAAAAAGTTGTTCGTCAGTCACCAGTATTCCTGATGCCAATTCTCCTGTATTTTTCTGTTACGGAATCTCATGTATTTGAGACCTAAGGTGATAAGAACTAAGATCGTACATCATAATTGTAAATTCAGAAAACTAAACGATGACAACTGCATTACTATACAGTATATACTTACTATACAGTAAGTAAGAGACCATTACCAGTACCGTGGCCAAAGAGTCCTGAGTCAAGTTCTCGGCGAAAAACTTACGTCGCGAGGTCGAATTATGAATTGTACCGGAAGACAAGAACGATACAACGATTAGATGCTGCATTTTCTTCAGTAACTCTGTGATCCCACGGCTTCTCCGATAACGGCTAGCCAATTTCGGACGTCCTATGTAAGCGCTATGCACTTTTAAAACCCTTGGTAGATAAAAAACGGTTGAAGAGTAGGCAGAGACACCGCTGTCCGGGCAAAGTTTCCTAATTCCAAATTCCTATCCACAAAAATTCTTCTCATTAAAATGACCATTCAAATTTCAGGCACTGAAATCCGGAACAACCTGCTTTCATAGGACTGAAAACTAGAATTCTACAAATAATTTTCTTTTTTTTTTTTTGCATTGAATTGGTTGCCGATAGACAGTGGTACTTAAATCTTAAGATGGTGGGACAAAATGATAATTATGATAATGATGAAGAAAAAAAAATTAGGCGATAAATTAAACACATTGTTTTATTTAATGTCCTATAGCAGCCGACTATGAACCAGGAACAAGTACCACCCCGTAGCCCGCGTGACTCTATCTGAAATTGGCATCATCAGGTCTGTCTTTCAAGTGCCAGTCTAGAAATCGCTGAGAACATGGGAGGCACGGCTGGGTGAGTTGTGTGCAGCCACCGGGATAGATCCTGTTCTGGCACTAACGGACAGCACCATGCACAGGCCTGGATAGATCTAGAACCGTATGGCGTTGACAATGATGGCTAGACGTGGAAGACAAGGGTGGTATCAACACTGACTGATAGGATCATGATCTCTATCCTCACTATGGCCAAAAGTCGTGCTATTACTGCTGATCCTAGCGGTGATGAAAACGTTGACGATGACAACGACGACGATGATGATATCAGTTAATATTCTTGCTATGTTGCCCTGACGAGGAGCTCAATCGGCTTGAAAATCTGGCTAGTTCCCCAAATTTAATTAAATTTCAGCTTCTCAATTCCCCTGATTCTCACATTTGTTTCTATCTAGTTAGCGGTTGACAATCCATGTCGTAGTTGAAATATGTCATTTATATAAAATATATAAAATGATGATCTCGGTGCTGGTTGTGATCATGATACATATGAGAATCAAAGAATCACTAGGTATATACGCGACTGAACCATTTTCTTGAATTCAAGTAGGTATCCAGTGGAAGATCGTTGTGACCAGCCAATAAGTCTCTTTCGCCAAACAGACCGAGTATTAAGGTAGATCTCTAGAAAGATTTTTTGGTTCTTTTTTATTGTTATTATTTTATCCGGCGTCCTCACTGAGGGGTAACGCTTCCTGCACCAAAATCAAGAACTTCTATTCTCGTCAAATCTTATAAAATGATATGAGCAGTGATAAAAAATAGATTCTTTGTAATTAGCAGTGCTACCTTTACAAGTTGTTTAATATTAATATAAACATCAACCTAAAGAAAGGCCAAGTCTCCCGTAGGTAAGTACCGCAAGGCTGTACGATATGAAATACACTCCCACAGTTGGCTTTGTGATCGACCATCATTCAAATTATCGTTTCCCATCCTCCATCAACGATCTAGCCTGCCATCGCCCAGATTCTCCTTGCGGTGTCGGCAAACTGACGATGACAACGTCTTGTCTGCTGAGTGGAAATGGATGCCCGAGAAATGCCACGGGCTTCAAATGGTGCGGAAATTCGTGGCCGTGATAAGGCTTATCACTGACAATTTATGAAATAAACTGAAGGTGCTGATTTTCTTCAATTATCAAGAGTTATCATCGCTATCAGCAGGTGCCTGCTGCGCTCGTTTGTCTTAGGGAGTTTACTCTCCCCTGCTAGTGCCCCGTGGCTGCCGATATTACCTGTTATTATCTGCCTTTCCTTCGGACTTTCAGGCCGACATGGACATTGAGCCCACCCTGACATCGTTATCCTTCTCCCTGTTTCCTCCAAACAATCACTAACAATTAAGCGGTCCTCTCCTTTGTTTAACTCCAAAAACGGAGTAGAAAATTTCCAATAGCCTATTTTCACGGCAGGGGACTTTAATCTAAAAAGTGCCTTACCATCGAGGGGCTCGCTGACCTTTACAGGAATTTCCTCTCTATACATGTATTTCTTCTATTCATATTGTCAATGCATCAGCAGGGCAAAAAAAAAAAAAAAACCCTCAGCAACATAAACAGTGTAACCAATATCAACTGCAACAGCTACAATAATATCAACAGCAACAGCCTCAGCAACAGCAAATAACAAACAGTGAGATGACCGACATCTCATCCATCTGTCTGCCACTCGCCGGCCTCCTTGCCTATCACGATTTGGCCGCTCATCAGCCCTTTCCTCTCAGTAGAACTATTATCACTCTCCTTCTCTTCACCCCCCCCCCCCCTCTCTTATTTCCCCTCCCCTCAGCTCATGGTCTATCTTCCAGCGATTATCGCCTTACTTGGCCGTGCCGCTCGGGAAGCGGAGCTTAATTGGCAGAATGGTGGGTCATGCAGCAATTTAATAGCGACCGCCCTTTCCCCTACTGTCGTCACTGGACACTGGTTAAGATAAGACATGATTCTGGCACGGGACGAACGTGAAAGAGGACATTTTGTAAGGCCAATAATGAGTACAAGTGTGTGTGTGTGTGTGTGTGTGTGTGTGTGTGTGTGTGTGCGTGTGTGTGTGTGTGTGTGTGTGTGTG
>JBCAUA010025124.1:0-12541 GCA_038406235.1 Peronia verruculata
ATGTTTTTGGCTACTAGAAGTTTATTGTTTTACAAGAAATAGCATAGGCTGTCCGTGACGTTGCACTACCCCTTTAACAATGATGATTTCTTGACCCATACAAAAATTAAACAATTCTATAGCCAGGAGCAATTTCAAAGACTCTTGATGTGGCTCCATATGTCTGAGGAAGGGACAGGAAAACTACTAGCTTTTCTATGGAAATTTAATGTAGTCTTTATAGTTCTCTATGGTTAGCTTAATCAAATCAATAACAAATACATTTTATTCATTTTATCTTCGTTTGACTTGAATACACTTTGTTACAAGAGTACTTTCCTTGTATTCATTGACAGACAGTGCTTTTGTATCATTATATCACATCAGTATGACTTTTTGTCTACTTCCCATACAGGTTCTGTATTGTCTTTTAAACTGCTCTCTCTGTCTCACTAAACTCTTTCTATCTGTCTACTCTTTTAAATATCAAAATATGTCTGTGTACCTCCCCATACTATTTAATAAAAGTTATGTAGCCTACTGAGATTGAATTGCTTTGTTATGTAGCCTACTTGAGATTACTATTGCTGTTTTTTTTTTATAACGCTATACTTTAATCTATAGTACAATGTACAATTTTAGTTGTTTTTTTTGGTAACAATTACACCTCATTTTGGCAATACTATGTATTTACTTAATTTTCAGACAAAACTAAGATTGTCCCTCAGTCTTGCATTGCTCCTTCATCGGCCTTAGTACTAATTTAATACAAATTATTTACTTATGTTATTTTAGTAAATGTTATTCAAACAAGTAAATGGGAAAACTGTCCTTAAAAACATGTGAAAAAAATACAGAAAGTTTATACAGTATGAGAATTGGTTTTGATGAAAGTTTTAATGGTTTAGGATAAATAAAGGTTGTTAAATCATGAGTTTCCTTCTATGTGCTCTATTAGCCATAAGCCCAGTTGTCCTTCATTCAGCCCTTGCCCTGACCATTCAAATTGGCGTATGGCGCCCACCATTTTTAACTAAGTGAAGAGTGAGAGGTGCCACATTGTGCGCGCCCCATAGTTTCTAGCTCCATGGTAATGTCTCATACAGTTGGTTTCTTTCCTTTAGTTTGCCTCTCTTAAGTTCAACTTTGTTCAGAGGACTTTACTGAATGTCTGTTTGACAGGAAGTTTGAATGGTTGCAAACAGAAGTTTTTAAGCTAGAGACAGTTAAGTCTTATGAAAGACGCCTATCACTATAGCAAAAAATGTCATGTAAATTACCTTCTCTTCAAAGAACTTTTGTTCCATTCTTCCAAGAGTGGCTTTATGATCCCTGTTGGCATTGTGCATTGCCTCTTTAATCTGAGGAATTAAAATCAATAGAACTTGAAGTGTAGACTACGAAAAATGCAATGTAAGCTACAAAAATGAGTCAGATGCTAAATATATCATAGTAGTTGTTATAAGAAGTTTTTATGACATGTCCAGAGATGGTTCATGAATAAAAATGACTTTTAAATCTCTGTAAAGCAAATATGTTTCCTAACATCAAACTTTATAACTGTTCTTATATACCAGATATTTACAAATGAGTAGTTGTAGCATTTCATACACAGTTTGCCACACAGAATCACACCTTGATGTAAAAGTAAGTCATTTATTGTATTTTCATCAAGTAACATTATGTTCTATTATCATCTAGTGTCAGTATAATTAAACAGAAAAAAGAAAAAAGAAAACAAGAAAAGGCTAGAATTTCTAATCTACAGACTCCAATTTTGCCCCAGTTCAGTTTCTCTTTGACACAATAGGATACTTACATCCTCCAACTCCTTTTGCATTTGACCTCGCTTACGTCGAAACTCTTTGACTAATTTCAGCTCACTGTGCATCAAGTCAACTTCTCTAGTCTTCTCTGCTAGTTTTTCTTCCAATTCGTTAACCTGTTTGCTGAAATCCTCAACAATAGCATCTTTTTCCTTGCGATTTTCTTTCTTCATTTCACGCATCTGCTGTTGTTGTTTCTCGAGCTGGAGATGAAAAAAAAAAAAAAAAAGAATTGTTTTCAGTCTTATCTTGGTCTCAAATCTTAGGCTATGACTGTCATTCTTATTGTATTCTAAAATAAATTAAATATTAAGGAAGTGCCTCCTGAGAACAGTTTTAAATGTGTCTCATGAGCAACAGTAAATTATGAGCAAGACTGCTTTTCAATGTAAAAACATATATATATAGTTTGTTGAAAAAACTAAATTTCAGGAGGATAGCTTAAGTTTTTTTTTTTCAATCAACATATCTAATGTATTGGGTGGATTTCATGTGTTGATTACTAGAATATTATGGGACTCAAGTCTACTCTAAATTTTTAAAATTGATGGATCATTCACATTTCTGATTCAAAGTACTTACTTAATTGAATTTCATTTATTTAGGAATACATGTATCTGGATCAACAAATATTGGGGTACTTGAGGACAGGAATGGTGTTAGTCTATAAATCCACTGATGTTTTATACTGTTCAATCTATGAGTACAATCTGACCGTAATCTTATTACCTACATTTTGTATTGATTTTTTTATTATAAACTTTGCACTAGGAAAAATGTGTTACTGGCCAATAGTACATCTCATGGTTTCCTGTTTTGGCCATCACATATTGCATACATAATTAACTTTTGAAACTTAGGGTAACATACTTCCATCAAATATGGATCTTGAAAGACACAAAAAAATAAAACATAAGTTATACTATCTTGATCTCTCTTGCTGATTATTAAATTTGTTTGCCAGTTCTTTAATGAATATTTACCTGTCCATCTTTGTCCTGATCCTGTTTCTTAAGGAATGTGATGACATCAATTGTGTCTCTCTCTGTCTGAAACATCTGAGTTTGCAAAGCATCATTTTCAAGCATTAATCGCTTGGCATTTTCTCTGTGGAATGAACAGGCGGACAAAAATTAGGAAAATATTTATTGTAGGTTTACTTGAAGCACAAACTAATTTTTTAAAAACTGATTACAAAATATATAACCAGCTGAGGTTATCTGAAAATCAGACTTCACAACATTCTGGTGTTATACTAAAAGGAGGATGAGCCAAAGCAAATCTTATAACATTCAAAATGATGGCAAAAGGCTTGCCATTGGCAGTTAAATGGGGTCAGAAGGAATATAGTAACTGATAAAATGTTACATGGTAAATAAATCATTTCACTTGATAGTAAAACATGCCTGTAAATTTGTTAGAACATTTTTGGCATTACACTTCATAAAATTATTCAGATTAGTTCATATTTTTCTTGCAATTTGCTATAGACCATAAGCAGATATATTTATGAATACTCAATGACTTAGAACTTGTCTATCAATAATATGACATGTTCTTGCATAAAACAATCACCTGAAAATACTTCTTTAATGCAATTATGTGAAATGTAAATAAGATGATGTGTAAATTATTATATATTTCTAGATAATAGTAATTTCAAGAAATTTGAAATAATAGCATGAATTTTGAGCATGGACTATCAACAAATTAAAAGGATAATCATTTCAGATTCATGGTCTTTGAAGTTCTTACCTGAATTCTTGCTTTGTTTTCTCTGCGACATCTAATCTGGCTTCCCATACTTTTGCATTGGCTGTTGCCAATTTTAGTACTGATTCTTTCTTTCCCTTACCCTTTTTTCCTCCCTTCTTCCTAGAAAGTGAGGGAATAAAAACAAGACAAAACATTGTGATAGAAAAATCATGTACCTAGATCTTATTCATGTAAATGTTTACATTGATCAAACAGGATCTTTCTACGCTAAGAAATACAAATCTTTCCTGACTTGAATATTGCAAAACAAACATTTTTTTTTTCTATAACACAGCATTCTTTGATTCAATATAAAAACATAGACAGATCTTGTTTCCACAGCCACTCAGCTGTCTAAAGTTTTCAAAGAGTAAGAAGACACAATCATGGAATTTCTGAACAGATAGATTGAATTCATAGATTTGACAAGAGTAACACTTTCAAAAGAATTCTGCCAACTAAGTTATCTGAAGTAATGCTACTGATAAAATAAAAGGAGGTAAATTAACATACCCCTTTTTTCCTTTCTTTCCCTTCCCCTTCTTCCCTTTTTTCGGCATTGTTGTGCTTGCAAGTCAGCCAACTAAACTATGTTGCAGCCGGTCTCAACTATTATCAACAGTCAGCCATCATTGTCCTCTGGTTGCTAGGCTATACAACCAATAAAAATGTTGGATAAGACTCGATTAAAAATTACTACCGTATAGTGCTTTTTTGTTCAATAGTAAAATACATTTGTTGTGTAATAAGACTTTTACACATCAGCCGCCAGCCATTGAAATAACTGATTAATACAAATTAGTTTTGAATAAAATACTGTTATGTAAAAATGTACTAGAGGACTTGTTTTCAAAGATAAATTAAATTAAAAAACAGAATTGTAATAGACAAGCTCGTTTGAACCTAGATGTTCCTACACTAATATGCAGATCTCTGTTTTTATTTCTTTGTTTTTATTATTTTTCATATATATATTTATTCACGAACGATGAACATTATTTGGGAAGAGGATGACCAGAATTAATTAGACAATGCAGGGCCAAATTAACGAAATGCACAGACTGTCTTTTCCTGTTCTCTTTTTGTAAAGCCCCATAGCAATATGTTATGAATGTACAGCTGTGTTGAAGCCACGACACACGGCGGAAGTCATAAACACTACAGATATCCCCATTCTTTATAGCTAGAGTCTATAGCAAAGTCCAAATTTCAACGGCAATCATTTACATAATAATTTAGGTTACTGATGGGAAAAAATCTGACGCAGATATTGAGGCTTGAGCAATAAATCCAGCTGTTAGATATGTAATTTCTTCGTGCTGAACAGCGGAGGGGCATGAAAGAATCTAATGATGAGCATTTATATTACTTATTTATAGTCCATCAAGTAAACTAGATTCTTCATCTGTAGGATCTAGTAGCATATCTAGATCTAGATTCTTCTAAATCTAGATATTTAAACTTTGGAAATTTAGACCAGGGCAGGATAGTTCACATATCCAGATCTAGATTCTTGTGAGAAAGTCTTCAATGGAATCTACACAACAGTAATGAACCGCTATCAAATAGCATCGTCTCACTAGAGTAAGTCAACCATAAATATATTTTATTTGACAAAGTGGAAATGGCTGAAATATTCAGGATCCAGCTAAATTGTGTAAGGGTACAGCTCTGTATGATATTTACTGGTAAAAAAAAGAATATTACATTTCAGTTATCAGGGATCCCCATCACTGAAAATAATGAGGGTGATCAGTATCCCCAGCTCCAAATTTTTGGAGGTGATTCTAGAATTTTTGAGGATGATGAAAATAGAATGTCTTTGCCTCGTGAAATGTGCAAACTTATGTAATGTTAAAACCTGTAAGGCTGTTGTTTGTTTTCGATGGGGAACGCTGGTGTTAAGAAACTTGCGCTTGGTCTCTGTTTGACTCGATCATTCACGTGAGGGAAAATAACACACTGTGGTTCCGAAAATATTGTACGTGCTCGAAACATACTTATGAAAAATTCTGTACTTGGTTTTGTGATTTTTATATGTGAAAACACACAACTGTACGTGAATCGGGAACCCTGCATTTAATTACTTTTCAATTTCTAATGCTTTTTTACTTGTCTAATTGAACATTCAATTTATTTTGCTTTGTTATGAACTAGCCTATAAAAGATATCTAGGCCTGTATTTTGATCAGATATCACTTAGTTTTGTTTTCCAATGCTGCTTCTGAATACAGTGACCTCCGTTTAAGAACCCTCCTCCTATGAGCCTGGTCCACCAAAGAACCCCTCTCTGCTGTAAAACTAAATTTTCCTCTTTATTTTACCCCTCTAAGAACCTGCTCCCAAATAAAAAAAAAATCTACCAAAGAACTTGGTGTTGGGCCAAGATATGCAAGTCAATTTTAATCAGGATTTTTTTTTTGTTTTTAAACAAAGAACCGTCGAGATAACCTCCATCTGGAGGTTGAAAGACGTATAGAACGTAACGTAAGTACATTGGACAGCACTTGCTTGTGATTGGCTCTAGTCTGTGGATAAGGAGTAAGTTTACCTCTTGACTGGTCAGTTGTTTTGCTTCTTCGGTTTGTAAACACCTGAGTCGCTCATGTGATTATCTGTATGAGAGCAGAGCAATATCATGTTTTCAGCAATAATATCATTATGTGAAAATTCACTTGACATTTAAACACTAGGCAAAATGTTGATGTTTAATATGCTAAAAAAGATCAGGAAAATTGCTAGATCTAATTATAACACACACACAGGAAAGAAAGCTGCACTTATTCACAATATACCGATGAATCTTTCACTAATGGTAACAATCAACTGATCATAGTAGTGAAGACAATCTGTGGTCAGATGAGTTGCGTAACTTTTCATCTGCCTGAGAGCCCGCTTCTTTTTGTCCCCAGACGACCAGGATTTTTCCGGAGACTACTGTATATATAAATGCTTATTCGTTATTTTCCTTCATGTGGTTGTTGTTAATAATGCTGTGAAGGAGAAACTGATATTTTTCCCCTAGATGAAAACTGCATTCAGTTCTTTTGCACCAGGGATAGAAAAGTTTTAATATGAAACTTAGCTTTAAAACTTATTGTGAGATTTCATACTTTGTGGATTTTGATGTTTTTTTGACTTTGTAAAAACGTGGCACAAAAATATAAATTATGTAACAGGTAAAATTTTTTGCATATAAACAGCAGTATGTTATGGCAATGTCCACAGGCATTTCAAAATGTTTTCAACCTGTCATGAAAATTCTACATCCAGATTAAACAAAGAAGAAGATGCCGTAGGTTCACTGCAGTCAGCGTCAGAAATGGAAGAAGGGAGGCACTCTGAAACCACAGAGGATTTGTCACAGATAGACTCAGATGCGAACAGATCCAATTCTACTGCCCTGGATAAAAAGCATATCATGCTGGCAGTGGCAGTGGTCCTTATTGCCATCATGGGTTTCAGCAAAGTCCAAAGTTTGCTCAACAGCTCATCCAGCCAAGATCTTTATTCAGTTGTGTTTGATGCAGGCAGCACTGGCTCACGGGTCTTTATCTTTCACTTCATAATCAGGCAGAGAGGCAAGTTTTGAATTATGTTGGTTTAACAATGCATTTTCACAATTATGCAGGTGGCTCAAATTTAGGCTGTATCATGTTGTATTTTGTGTTATCTAAGAAAGTTCCAAAGAAATTTATAAACACATTTTTCACCTGTATTAAAAAAAACAATATATATCAATAGGAAAGGTGTCACAGCCTTGTAATTATGAGATGTGTAATTATCGAAATTCAGTGTTATGTGAGACTTTTTTCTGGTGGCTTAAAACATCAGATTATAATTTTGTGCTTGACAAATTATAAAGCAAACAACTTTTGTGAAGTATTCTTTTGAAGAATGCTCTTTTCCATGTTTCTGAAATTGTTGTGGAAATGCAAGTAAGACTAGTTTAAATTAAAACTTCTGTAAATAGTCACTGTGCTAAATTTTTATACTGACAAATGAAATCGATATTCAACCAGATTGTGTTATATGCTTAACATGTGCATGCCATCTGGATCTATATTGTGTGAAAATGACTGCCTTTGAGAGAAGAAAGATTAAAACATCAATTACTTCTGGTGATCTTAAATGACTTCTGTTAATGCAGATCAAAGTGGAGTGAGGTTGGAGAGAGAGGTTTTCATGTCTGTTGAACCTGGAATCTCGACATATGCACGCAATCCAGCTGAGGTAAGTACCTAATAAAAGCACCGACCTTCATCTGCTATGGACACAAATACTAATATGTTCTGGACAGAGTTTATTTTGTTCAAAATTTGAAAAAAAAAAATTTCATCATCATTTTCAGCCTGTAACTTTGGATTCATTAAGACACTACTGATTAATTGTGTCATGCAGCATATCTATGGTGTTTGGACATAATGAAACCCATCCCTCTCCAGGCAGATCAGAGTTTAAAGTAGTTTTCCTTCTGCTAGATGGGTTGCCAACTAAGACTAATGAATGCCCTGTGCCTGAGTGGTCTATAACATGTGTTGTACCCAACTTGCAGTCACTTGTGTGAATACTAATGATGCTAATCATTCCTGGAATTCAGCAATGGATAAGTCCCTTACCACTGTGATAGGTTGGCCTTTAGATATATTTAAACATTTTTGAACATAATAGTTTACTGCTTACCTTGTGATTTAATTTAACATATGACTACTTTTTGTCATCTACCTTCCTACAATAGTCACCATACAATGTAAGTCACTGTGGTAATTGTCATAGAAAAAACAAAAGATTGAATTCAATATGAATTATCCTATTCTTTATGAAACGGCATCCATTTTTCTGCTTTGAGAGAATCATATGGCAGTGCTCAGGTGAACATAAATCAAATTACACCATAACATGCAAGTTAAAAAAAAATTTTGTTCATATTCAGGCTGTCACAAGTCTACAGCCTCTCCTTGCCAAGGCTATAGAAACTGTTCCAACAGACTACCAGCCACACACCTTAGTGACTTTCAAAGCAACAGCTGGACTTCGACTTCTGCCACAGGTAAAGGCAGAAGGAATTTTATCAGAGGTAAGTGTTGTCACTGACATCATCTTTGAGACTGAATGATTCGCACATCAGTTGCTGATGTTTTTATTTCATTTCTTTTTCTTTTTTTATGGCAGACAAGCAGCTTAAAAATATACAATAATTAGTGTATTAGAAACATAATTGTACTTTCTTTGAAAATTGTCAGACTTCCAAGTTTCACAAAGTGCATCATCTGAGATCTTCTACACTTACCAAGTTAGACACCGATTTTCATTAGTGAAACTTTTATATTAAAGACATTATGGACATCAGATCGCAGAATTATGTAGTACCTGCACAACAACATCATAATCGCAAAGGTATCTCAAAGTATGTCAATTATAGGTACACAAGTTACATTTATACCTGTGGATTGGAGTAAATTAGTCTTTCTTGTCATAGATGATTTATTTTCCTCAGTTGTAGTGATGTCCATGCAGTGGTTGGCAAGGATATTTTGCTTTCTATGTTTATTGACATTGTATGTGTGAAGCTCGTATTCCACAGTTTGTATCATTACAGGTCAGACAGTTCCTGAACTCTTCCCCTTTTTACCTGCCAGATCTGAGTAAAGTTGAAATAATGAGCGGTGAAGAAGAAGGTGAGAATCAGTGAAATGACAGAAGTGGTTTGCACTGTCTGTGATACCTAATACAGTAGCATGATTAATTATCATGTTGTGAAGAATAGCTTCACAAATAAATCAGTCTGATAAATTATTTTGCAGTATATTTTAATCTGTAAAGTTTTCATGTTAGTTCTGATTTGATAAATGTTGAAGACTGTCTGTGGGCAAATTGTGTATTAAATGTCGTTTATTTTTATTTATTTTTTTTGTTGTGATTTTTATGTGACAAAATCAAACTTATGGAGGATAGGACAGGCTATTCAAGCTTCTCTATGTCTCCAAATACTTTGTTGCCATTTAATTAAAATCCTAACATGATAATTACATAACCTTACCTGAGTGTTTTCCTTACTATATTCAGCAAAATTTCACTCTCGAAAATTTGCCGTTTTTGTTTTGAGCCTTTACATGCTGTAAAAGTGATGTCAAAAGAAAGTGTCATGTTCTGCCTAAAGTGAATGTGTTACATTTCCATATTTATATGAGACTCTGACATATCATAAACCTATTGTACCATGTGACATATCATACATATCATACACCCATTGTACCATGCTAGCTTTCATACACATTTTTTTTAGTAGCGTGAGGGATAGCATTATTACATTACATCAGTACTTTTTGTTTAATTCTTATCAATTGTTTTTCAGGCCTTTTTGGATGGATCACTGTGAATTTTATTTTAGGTAAAATAATTTGTCAGCACTTTTTATGTTTTTTTGTTTGTGTCTCCTTTCTTGTGATTTTGATTTTTTTTTTTTAATTGGTATGTTTAGACATGTCAATACTGTTTATGGTACATATATTATTTGTAGTGGAGTAAATTTTAGGTATAAAATAACAGAAAATATCGGGAATTTTGGTATAGATTGTAAAATTCCAAGACGTGTAATTCCCTGTGAATTAAAGGAAGAGAAACAAGCTTATCAGGATTTTTTTTCGATTTATTTCTAAACCTTAATTTTTATCTTTTTTTGTTTCTTTTTGTTTCGTTGTTAATACAACTTCTGGATAAGTATCAATATTTTCTCTATTTAAGTGATGTCCTAGTTCAGTGTTTGAGGTCCTAAATATTTATTCTAAATATGTATTTGTTTCTATCAGTTAATAAATTGTTCCATATAATTGTAAAGCATGTCATGTTCAGGGAAAATTTAGTTCAATGTTTTTTTGTTTGTTTTTTGTTTCATTCCTTCTTTCTATCATGGAAGAGGAAAAAAAAAATGAAAATTCCTTTTCTGTATTGTCAGATGTTCTGTGGGATGAAGAGGTGAACAATTCAGTCACTGCTTTTGACCTGGGTGGTGGTTCAACACAAGTCACTTTTGAAATCTCAACAACAGTAAGTAGTATACTGAGGATGACTACATGGTATCAATTATTATGCAGAATGTAATTTTGTCTTTTTGTTTTCTCCTCCCATTTTTTTTATTCAGTATTTTCCAGGTTGTTGGTAAATAGTTCATATCTATATCCAGGAGTTATTTTGGATACTTTGGGATTGTGATGGCAAAGTCACATCTGTCAGTATATTTGGATATGTGAAATAAGAAACAGCAGAGCTCAATAGTTAATGAATTGTATTGGGCTTCATATTTATTAACAAACTAAAATATACTGCACTTTTGTATAAATGAATGTGAGATATTGTAACTAAAATTATATGATTTCAAGGGTCTGTCTAGACCAGGGGTTCCCAGCTAGTGAGTTGTGATCCTCAGGAGGATAGCGGGATTTGCATATCCTTTCTAGAAGCGGTTTGGAATAAAATGTATTTCACCACCCATTGCAAGTTTTATGCTCTTACATACTTTTTTGTGTTTCTTTCAGTGTTTCTTTTCTTCTCCATCATACAGAATAAAATGTAAGAAAAATGCTGACCGGGGGGAGGGGGGGGGGGGTCCATGGGTTTCATGTTTTTGAGCAGAGGGTTGTGAGTGCAAAAACAATGGAAACCACTGATCTAGACAGAGGGTATATTTTGTTCGTGTATATCTGTATTTAGTTTCCATTTCTTTTGAGAATCTGCATTACATTAGAACTGTCATTTGTAGACCCTAGTGCTCATGAAAATTTTGTAGTACATTTGACTGAGTTAGAGAAATATCAGTTATTTAATTCATAATCTAATTTTACAATACAATACTTCAGCCAAATTGGCTGTCTTAATGGCTTTAGATGCTTGGAATAGACATACACTGATACTTAGGTGTCTTTCACTTGGAGTCTTTACTCCTGCTGACTTGTGAATATGTTTGATACTTAACTCACTAAGAACTGGGCTCAGTTTCAGCAGGATCCTCCCCAGACTGGCTTATTTTGGCTATTTTCAAAAAATCACAGACACTTTCATAATGAGGCTACAGAATCAAACTTGGCAAATTGAAAGATAAGCCCTTGCTGCTCATGATACATTTACTTTCAGCTTCATTGGTCAGTTAGCTTTGATTTAATGGACTTTAGAAAATGGTGATAAAAAACAAAAAAACATTTTTTTCATTGGCTTTGCTCCATCGTCACGCAAATTAGATCTAGATCTAGCCACACATCATTCAATAATTACACTATTACAATGACAGACATGTAAGACACTGATGTCAGACAACCTGAAAATAAAAAGTTTATAGTCTTTATTTACTTTTACAACTTGATTCTATCAGATTATAATGGAATTCTATCACATATTTTGCGCTTCTCGACTTCCTTGGAGTTCATTGAGAGCAAAGCTTCCGCGAGATGCGGTAAATAGTTCGCCAGAGTGTTCGTTCTTTATGAAAACGTGGATAATTCGTCTTGCAACATGGTCTGGATGTTGAATAAAACTTGCTATGTAACCACTGAGTTATCTCATCCTTTGTCCTGAGCGTCTGAACACGGAAAACGAGATATCTCGTCCTTCATCCTTAGTGAATTAATATACTTTTCATAGCTCATCTAAGTATGTCTGCATAACATTTTGCAGCATCATTATTTTAAGTTCTTGGCTTGAGAAAAGTATGACAGCAGAGTAGTAACATTGTTCAGATTTCACAAGAAAGGTGAAATATATTCTGATGATATTTATTATGTTCACAATACAGTGGTCTCCGCCTAAGAGCCTGGTCCGCCTAAGAGCCCGCCTCTGCTGCGAAACCGAATTTTTCCTCTATAATTTACCCCTCTAAGAACCCGATCTGGGTGCTCCCAAATTAAATAATCTGTCTAAGAGCCCGGTGTCGGACCAAGATACCCGAATACTTATGGGGTAATTCCACATCATACTGTCCACTTGAGAGA
>JBCAUA010025145.1:0-12539 GCA_038406235.1 Peronia verruculata
ATCTATCTATCTATCTATCTATCTATCTATCTATCTATCTATCTATCTATCTAGCTAGCTAGCTAGCTAGCTATCTAGCTATCTAGCTATCTAGCTATTTATCTGTTTGACTGTTTGTCTGTCGTTTCTCTGTCTGTCTGTCTGTCTATCTTTCTATCGGTCTGTCTGCTATTTTCTTTTATTTGACAGTCTCTCTCTGTCTATCACCTGCGTTACTACATGTATTTATCTGTCGGACCACTCAGTGCTATACCAAGGTAATATTTCACAGGCCTTGCCGAAGACTGGCGAGCTGATTCTGGGAAAGAATGTAGTCCTTGGCTTCACCGAAACCGCTGCCTCGGATTGCGCTGATGCTATAGGAGGTAAGAAGAAACAGGCAAATCAGACAAAGAGATATACAGTGGGACAAAAAGACAGACAGTCGGACATAATCAGACAAAAAGACAAATGGCGATAAAAAGACACACAGACAGATAAATAGAAGGGAGATAGATAGGCTGACATGCACATAGACAGATCGACAGGCAGAGAGATAAAAAGATAAATAAAACACGCTAAGATACATCACTTGAAAAGATGCCAATTCTGTCTGTGAATCAGTGAGTTCTATCAGATAATTTGCTTCATAACTAAAACTACCAGGCTGAAAATGCTTCCTGGATCGGATAAGCAAATCAGGTAAATATCCCAAAGAAACAAAAGAATGAACAATAGTGTAACTGTCAACAGATCTGTGGTGATTTCGAGTGCTTTTAATTTACATCTGTACAGGCATTTCAATCCAAAGGAAGTAGGATTATCTAAGCTTCAAAGTGTCAGAAGAAAATGTGGGTATAAATTTGGAATTTCGAAATTTTGTCTGCTCTTCATCCGGTTTTTGACAGCCCAAGATTTCTTAAATGTGCCTAACAAATGTTACGGGGTCTTCGAAATACATTTGCCCTCATTTAAGAAAGCTGGATATCGGGGAAGTCATGGATACCGTTGAGTTTCTAAAAAGAAAAAAAAAAGGGGGTGGGGGTGGGGGAGCGAGTTCTAATCTCTCCCATTTTTGGTAGGATTTGAACCTGCTTCGTTTTCACCAAGGAATAGGTGTCTTTTTCCTCAGCCACATCGTCCCTATCTCGTATGCTTTATTTTTCTTCAACATTTCCCTTTTGTATCAATGTTTTACCATAATGGTTACTTTCTCATGCACAGATGTGGAGTTCACTGCCATCCGTCCCGAGTCGTGGCTGGACCCGTCCAGTTGGTGTAGCGCTGGCACAGAGGGCGGGGCCTGTGACAATACTTCAATGATATTAGACGTGGAGAAAGTGCCCTGTACTTATGATGACGTTATCTTCCCGAGACAGCGATACTATTACGTGGACTTGACGGAAGCCAAACTACCCACCACTGTGAAGTCTTTGAAAATAGGGGGCTCGGTGAGCCTATCAGAGTTATATACTTATATGATTGATAGACAGACAGACAGACAGAGATGAATGGACAAACAGACAGACAGACAGACAGACAGACAAGACAGACAGAATATAAATATCTATATTATAAAATTGCAAGAAAACCCACAGTAGACTTATGGACTCCAAAACTGCTGAATGGATCCATCTGAAATTTGGCACACAACATTGCTGCATTTGGATCTGTGTTTCTATGTACATAAACCCGAAAGAAGCTTATTATTTTGACGCTGTTAAAAGAAAATGCTAAAATAATTGAATAATATACTCGCGAGGCTGTTTGATCCGGATTGTGCGTTCGATAGTATGACGCGTTTACAAACAAGTTTTCTTTGCGTAACATTCAGTTTCATCAACTGAAATATCAACATCGAGGTGCGCACACTTTGCTATACAAAGGCGCAGGGCTATATTTAAATAATCTGCCACGGAGCAGTAGAACTTCTAGTATATGTATATATTTGTAGAGAGAGATAGATGGAGAGAGAGAGAGAGAGAGAGAAAGAGAGAGAGAGATCTAGATAGATCGACAAAGATTCAGTCGTATTGACGGACAGACAGATAGATCTACTCATACTGTCTACCAGGACTATTTTGTCATCATATAGGGCCTCCATTAGCATTGCCTCCTTGCAGAATTCTTCCACATTTTTCTTTCTACTACACTTTTCTACATTTCTTTACTATATAAACCATCTTTATTTTGATATCTCTGCATGTTCAAGCCTCTGTAATATGAATTCTTCACTTTTTAAACAAATTTTATATTATTATTTGCTTCGAAAACAATGTAATGGACGGTGGCAATTTTTCGTGTTTTATTGTAGAGTCTCAGTTCAAGTTCGCTGGCCACCTTTTTCAACAGCACGGAGGGCAAAATGATGTTCAAGTTGCCTGCCAAACAGTCAGGAGTGGGGCGTGTGCTGGACATCAGTCGTAAAGGTTGCGAGGCCAGAGCGGGCTGTGCTTGTGGTAACGATGTCGCTGAAGTAAGTGATAACGGCGACGATGTCGTTGTTGTAAGTTATAACAGTAAAGATGTGAATGTAAGTGATGGGATCGTTGATGTAAGTTTTAACAGTAACATATTTGCTGATGTAAGTGTTAACGGCAACGATGTCGCTGATGTAAGTAATAACGGTAACAATGTCGCTGACCTAAGTGTTAACATTGCTTTTTAACCATGCTCCTGACATAACTGGTTACGGTAACGATATTGCCCAATGTACCGGTAGTAAAGATGTTGTGAAAGTAAGTAATATGGATATCGATCACGGTGCTGTTGGTGTAATATGAGATAACAGTGCCCACCTGACCGATGTAAGTGATAATGGTGACAATACCAATGGTAAAGGCGGACTGAGTCAAAACAATTAAAGATGCACAATAAGGGCCCCGCATTTATAGTTTGGCCTTATTTTAGGTTGATCTCCTCGGGGGGGGGGGGGGGCGTAATCTGGTTTTATACAATAAAAAAAAAAAAAGAAAGAAAAAAGTACCTTGGCAACCATTGCTGCAGCTCAAAAGGATAATATGAAAAAAAAGAGAAAGCTGAGATGGCCCTCTTTTAAGGTTGAAAAGCTTAAGACAAACCTAACCCTAAACTATGTAGTGTGAGTGATGATGTAAACACAATGTTGTTTATATAATGTAAATATTAACAGTAACGATGCTGATGTTGTAAATGATGAGGATAACAATGTTACCGAAGCCCTAATCGCTTTGTAATCTACTATTGCTCCAGTGGAGATACTCAACTTCTTGGAAAGTATATGAGATGGATGCCTATTAGGCGCTGAAATCATCAGTGAAACAATAATTCCAGGATAACTGGAACCCATTTTAACTTGGGTAAAAGGATGAAAGTATGGTGTCTTACATTTCTGTCCCTGCTCTGTGTCAGATTGCAGATAAGATCTGCGCTCATATTAATCTGATGTGCAGGAGACCTCGATGTGCCAAACCAGTCCACCCTGTCGGTTCCTGCTGCAGAATGTGCGGTGAGTGAGCACCGCTTACTTGTTGCTCTTCCTCATAACCTCGTCCAAGTATCTCTGTCACGAGATCAGTCCCCCCTTCCCCTTCCACGTCCTTTTAGCTCTCTAACAGATTTGTTCCGACCATGCAAACGGATGGAAATCCCCGTCTAATTTTAGTAGGGGGGTACAAACACTCCAAACTGGTCACTATCACTGACATAGAAAACATATAAGAAAAGCACGGAACCGGTGATAGTAAGTTCTCGGAATTCGTGGTGAAGCGGCAATAATCATCAGTCAGTGCTCTATTTTTAGCAGGAGGGTATAAAGTGCTCGCCGGGGATTTCCAGGTTTTTGCTTAGTCGAATGTAAACTATTATTCTCTCTTTGTGAAGCCCAGCTTAAGGCCTACCACGACAAATTGTTTTTGTTTCTGCTCTTAATTTTGGCATTTAATAGGAATGGGTGAATCTGTGTAATTTTAGGATGAGAAAGGAATAGAGTTGACAAGAGCTCTAAGCAACCCCTGATTGAAGATTTACAATATTTTAACGTAACAGGCAACGATTTGCATCTATTATGAGATTTCATACAGTTAAATGGATATAGACTTAAATTTAGGAAACCTTCTTGCAGATGTTATTTGTCTTCACTGTCTCAATTGAGGACTAGTATGCCCATGGAGAATTACCATATCTTGACTTCCTCGTCCGGGATCTGATGAGTTAAAGTCGTGCATCTTCGAGAGGAAGCAATAAAGTCACCTAGAGACATCTATTCAATGGTATTAACCCGAGCTGGTCCAAATCAGAGAACCGCAAATGATTTTGAACTTGATTTGTACTATAATATCGGGCAGGCTGCTGAGATGTTGGTTTGCCAAGGGGGTGTAAGTCAAATTATGACCCCACACTAGAGGAAGGGAAAGAACTCTGAGATGGCGGGGTGATAAAATAATCATTGGATTGTTTTTCTTATGTTGTCATGAAGACATTGGCTTGCTCCGGGTGGAAATTATATTGTCCAGGTAGATTCCTATACGCTATCGTTAAGAAACAACTGAGATTTTCTGGCATCAGTAAATTATTCCTAAAATTACCTAGAGATATCCTATCAGTTCACCATAACAACAAAAAATATTGCCCGCCAAACTTTAAAAAAAAATGTCAGACGAAACTGCTGTCCGGCCGGTATTTTTGTAATGATATTCATGTCATTGACTGGTTAGCTAACTATCGTACGATATTCTCTGATTCCCCAGGTGCGGTTTTCAATATTACCCGTGGTTACGGCTTTGATCTTGAGGCTTTCAAAACAACGGTGAAAAATGGCTTTTTTACTGTAAGTTTTTTGTTTGTTTTTTTTTCTGTCGTTCCACATACAGTTTATTGTCTTGTCGTTGTGTTGATTGAAGGAATTGGCTCTACCAGCATCGATGCTATAGGTTCTGCTTTCATCTTCTTCTTCACTACATGTGACTAATCACATGCCCACTCTAGCATTAATCAAAGGGGCTCTCGTACGAATCATCAAAAAATTTTGGTCTGGCCGTGGTGTGCTCTTCTCCTGTAATGTTATATCGTAAGCTCAAATCACTGAATTTTCCCTTGTTAAGATCATTCTGGTATTGATATCAATGTTTAGCTATGTGCTTTCTTTTCCTATCTGACATCAGTAGCGCTGTTGCTGGACGATAGGGTTGAACAAAATTGCTGCAGTTTTTGTTTTTCTACTATTTATCATGTTATGGGGTATTTCTCTTAAGCCGTCGTCATTATTATTATCATTATCATTTTATACAATTAAAAATATAAGACAAACTTCTCTCGGCAACTAACTTAATACACTATATGTAAGAAACAAAACAAAAATTTGTAGAAATCGATATGTTGAAAAGTAAAAATGATGTAACTGGCCAAATTATCCAACCCTCGTGTTCTTTTGATTCTTCACCATCTTCATCATCGCCGTCATTATCAAATCGCCTAGTTGTTTCTCAGGGCAACAAGTCAGGTGTGGACATCGCAATGAACTATTCAGTGATACCACATCTTCCTCCTCATCATTATCACTATCATCATTTTAACAAATAGAAAAAGACTGTCCAACCGGCAACTAACAAAACAAGTCTGAAATTTTTTTTAAAAAAAGCAAATAACACTTATAAATTTCTTCTTCTTGATGTTGAGTTGAAGATAGCCAAATTTTCGGACCAACTTGGTCCTTCTTTGTCCTTTTTCTCAGCATCATCATCACCAACGCCATCAGCATCGTCATCTTCATCATCATCCTCAACATCATCATCTTCTAATCAATTACATAAAAAAAAAGATGCAAATAACAATTATGAGGAAGTATTAGAAATTGGTATAACGAGCCAAACTTTCAAGCCTACTTGGCTCTACGTCTCGGTTATATAAAATGTATAATGTAAAAAAGATATTGCTGTATACAAAGGAAAATATTAATTAAATGATTTGTATTCAGTTTTCTAGGAAATAAATTTATGTAGTACATTGTTTTATAGGACAATCATCATCATCATCAGTATCATTTTATAACATAGAAAAAAACTGTCCAACCGGCAACTAACTAAACAATTTTTAAAAGAAAATAATCAAATTACACATATAACATCTTCTTGATGTTGAAAGTGAGTGAAAGCCGCATTTTTTGAGTCAACTTAACTCTTCTTCAGGACAACAAAGTAAACATGCAAAAATGTGAATAGGGTATTGCTGTGTATGGAAGAAAATATCTATCAAATGACTTTCTTATTGTGTACGGGAGGATTTTTAATGTCTTCTGAAAAGGAATGAAATAGTATATTTGTAGAGTTGGAATATGACATCTTGTGATATGTAATGGGCAAATATGTAAGCGTTTCAGTTTCCAGTCTTCTTTATTCCTTTGCTTTGTATAGCTTTTTAATGTTGATCTCTAGGTTTGACATCATCGGATATTGTGTTGTCTTCTCCTTTAGAAACAATCTGTGCTCTCATTGTGATTACGTCACATGGCCAAAATCGTCAGGTCTAATGCGAAAGAGTGAATTACAGGAATACCCTAAATACATGCACGATAAAATAACAACCCAAATGCACAGGCTTGAACAGGAAGACCTAAATGCATCTCTTCTTTAAAAAAACATGCACAATATTCATGGAAAAATGAATAAGAGTGGGCAGCATCATCATCAGTGGACATCATCAGTATCATCACCATCGTCATCAAATAACGAGCTAGTTGGTTGTTTCTCAGGGCAACCAGACAGGTGTGAACATGACCACCAACATCCTCAGTGATGGCTCCCTGCAGATGTTGCTGGTGGACACCACAGGGCGTAAAAGTGCAGTGCTTGCTAGGCAGATCAACTCTGACATGCTGGACGGTAAGAGAATGGCCTTTGTCGTGGAAGTAGACTGGTATATGTAGCTTTCACGGTTCAATTGTTTGTTTGGCCATTTTCTTGCATACAGAGATTATGTGGGCAAGAGAGAGGGGTGGGAAATCAATTCAAACAAACAACAAAGACATGAAAGTCACATAAAAAACGACAACAATAACAAACATGAAAATAAAACATATGAGACGCGACAAGATGAAATCAGGCGCTCGTCAAACTGAACTGACCGGAGAAATCATGTGTTTTTCAACAGTGAATTTGTGAGGCAATTTTTTTCCCTCACAGGTCCCTCTATACCAAGGTAAAAATGTATTTCAGAGTTTAATTTGCTAGAATACATGGATTAAAATGCCCAAAATTGTAATTTAGCGGCATGGGTTAACAATGATTAATAAGGATTTACAAAAGTGATTGGCCATTTTCTCTCTAAATTCAGCTGCAGCAACAGGTCACCCCCATCGCTTTTAATTGCCATTAGCTCGATTTCTACTTAAGGTAGAACTTTTTTTTTTTTTTTTCATAAAGCAGAATAAGCTTATCATTGATACCAATGACTCCATAAGCTCAAAATTTGACGAGAGCCTGATTTCATCGGGTTGAATCTCATATATTCACAAACAAGCAACAAAACAGCAATAGCACAAAGGGGAGCAAAGACAAACAAACAGACAGAGATCATCTTGTTGGTCCTTAATGACAAAATTGTGTGCTCAAACAGTTCGAGATAACTTCCCGCTGGAGGTTGAAAAGCGATGCAAAACTACTATCGTATAGCAGATTTTGTCAAGGAATATAATCTTTAGTTTTATAAAGCATAATATTTATTTGATTTGCGTCCCCTAGCTGGATAATCAGAAGATTGTAAGGTGAAGTTCGACCACGATCCTATTTAAAACAAAATAGAAATAATTTATACCGGGCCGGTCTATCGTTATATTATATCTGTGGAGGAGAAATTATATTGGTGAGTCGATACAAAAACGCACTTTTTATTCTTTACTAATTTTTATTTATTTATTTATGTTTGTACAAACACGAAAGAAGCCATAGTTTTTGTGTCTGACTGAAGGACAGAGCAGTTTAAAAAGAAGTAGCATCTGACAAAATTTTAAAAGACGTTGATAAAGAGATTTTAAATTTCTCTCTCTCTCTCTCTCTCTCTCTCTCTGTGTGTGTGTGTGAGAGAGAGAGAGAGAGAGAGAGTGAGTGAGTGAGAGAGAGACAGACAGAGATAAAGACAGAGACATAGTACATGTGTTAATTTAAGAGAGATAACTGAATTAAATCCTAATTTTGTCAAAATTAACATTTACAAGGAAAAGACGTTTTGTTGTAGTAGCAGGCCTAAGGCTGGATGTGACAATGACGGAAGGGGAAATCACCGCTGTGCAGGAAACATTGGCTCCATCCAAGGGAGATCAAAGAGAGAGAGACCCAGGGGCCCTGAATAGCCTGACTTTTGGTACACAGGTAACCTCCCCTGGTTCGTCCGCCCTCGTCTGCCTTGTTCGGGGCAGAAAACGCTCATCACAGAAGGGATTATATTTGTTCACAGGGTACCTTTGATATGATGAGGTGATGGAGTGATAGAAAATTGAACACAATAGTACCCAGATTCCATCCGAATACCGGTAGGTGCATTTTCAGGGTTCAAATGAAAAAAGAAAAAGAAAGAGAGAAAAGAAAGAAATAAGAGAGAAACAAACAAAAAGAAAGAATGAGAGAAAGAAAGAAAGAAAGAAAAGAAAGAAAGAAAGAAAGGAAAGAAAGAAAGAAAGAAAGAAAGAAAGAAAGAAAGAAAGAAAGAAAGAAAGAAAGAAAGAAAGAAAGAAAGAAAGAAGAAAGAAAGAAAGAAAGTTCTCCAGTTTTCAAAGTTCCCATATCTCCGATTAACTCTTCACACTCTATCATTTTCCCAGGCACTTAAGTAGGGCTGAAGTGAAAAGATCAGGGCACAATAGTTTCCACATTCTTTTCAAATGCTTTTGCAGCTGAGGCCTCAAATGATGCTCCTCTATACATTAAGAATCTTCATTCATTAGTTTTCAAGTTTTTGATGAACTATCCACAGACATTTCATCCCCTTCAATAGTTGTACCCCCATTTCCCTACAAAGTTGAAGATCGGTGTATCTAACACACAGTATCATTCTCCCCGGTTGGGGGGGGAGGGGGGGGGGCAGTGGCTCTGGGGGTTGGCGTCTGCTCATGGAGAAAACAGCCGGGATTGACTCGCGAGTCCTGCATCGGGGATGGAAGGACACGAAGATCTAAAACCCGCATTTTTACACTGATTCAACAGTCCCCTGGCCCGTAGAGAAACCAGAGGTTTAGCCTTCTCGACAAGAGCGAATATCTTTCGGAGGTCCCGTGTACACATTACGTACATTAACGAACTCTTGGCAGTTCAAAATCGATGAAAGAATATGCTGTGTACAGCTGTCCGGGCAAAATTTCCAATCCAAATTTCTACCCACAAAAACTCTCATCAAAAACAAGCAACCTCTTGAAAGCCGAGATAATTCTACTTTCTTATGATTGAAAGGCTTAAGAAAAACAAACACAAAAAAAAAATCAGTCTCGCGATGTGATATCACATCAATGGGTATCGCGTTTTACAGCATCTGCAAGTCGATCTCTTCATTGTTGTTTTTCTTACGCCTTTCAATCCTAAGAGATAGGATTATCTCGGCTTTTAGAAGTTGTCAATTTTCGCTGAGAAATTTTGTGAGTAGAAATTTGGAATTTTCAAAATTTTGCCCCAAAAGCGGCACTCAGGCCTACTCTTACATCGATTTTAAACTGCCAAGGGTTCTTTAACGTGCATAATGTACACACTGGACCTCCGAGATATAATCGCCCTTATCCGAGAAGGCTAGACGTCGGGCTTGCCTACCCACAGGGAGCCAGGGGACCGTTGAGTCAAAGAAATCACAGAAAAAAATGCGGGTTTTCGATCTTCATGGCCTGTCATCCCCTGATGCAGAACCCGCGTTTCGATCCCGGCCTGTTTTGCTCCATGAGCAGACGCCATACCCATTGAGCCACTGCGTCCCCCTATCAAATTGTCACAGGAGGCACACACAAATGAAGGCAGTAATGAGCCAGTTTGGCCGCCTGCCAAATCTACCAGGTACTAGACTAGAGATATGATACAAATTAATATTATAAAGAGGGAAAAACATGAGTAACAAAAATTTTGAACAAAATTAAGCCTTTTTTTTTTTTTCTCGTGATTCTTTTTCATTTAAAATAAGATTTTTGCTTCATTTGTTTAAAATACCAGGGGCTATACATTTGTTGTTGTTGTTGTTGTTGTTACTGTTGTTGTTGTTGTTGTTGTTGTTCGTTTTTTTTTTTTTTTAATTGTTTCTTTTATACCATTTGTACTTGGCAAAGGGAAGTAACTTAGCTGGCTTTAAAAAAAATGGCTCTGTAAGCTTTCACCCCTTCGATATTCTATCCTATCCTATACAGTGATCGTATGGAGATGGTCGGAAAGGGGATAGCTAGACACAAAATACCCGCCAGCATTTAACACTAGAGTGCAGACACGATTGCCTTTGAAACTGAGAACGCAGATTGAGACTGTGATCAGACAGATAGGATAGACGATATCTAGACAGACAGACACAGACATTCAGATACACATTAAAAGACCGAAAAATAGAAAGACAGTCTTAGAGAGAAGCGGGAGAATAATTGTGAGCTTTCATGTCGTTCTATGTGTTTGAAGTACATATTTAAAATTCTGAGAAAGATAGAGAGAATAGGAGGGAAAAGAATCAGAAATATGATCAGACAGATAGGACGAACAACAGCAGATATAGCGGTCAGTCAGTGGTCATTTTATTGCCCACGGCCAGAACAGAACACAAACAGACGTCCGTGTCAATGAATGCTAATGGTCCTTTACGATCTGTGAAATAGGGCCAGAAATCGCTTTACTGCCCATCTCACCTGTATCTTTAATGCGATTTGTCTTTCACACTTAGATCTTGTCAGAAGATAAGAAAAGATCGACAGCGATTTTGTGTTATTCGATATTCATTGACGGCTCTTGTCAGGTAAGTTTTAGACACACAGTCCACACTAATGGTCGCACTGTCCTCGGGGTGGTCCTCAACTGATGGTCGTCATCCATCCATCCATCCATCCATCCATCCATCCATCCATCCATCCATCCATCCATCCATCCATTCACCCATCCATCCATCCATCCATCCATTCATCCATCCATCCATCCATCATCCATCCACCCATCCATCCATTCATCCATCCATCCATTCATCCATTAATCCATTCACCCATCCATCCATTTATTCACCCATCCATCCATCCATCTATCCATCCATCCATCCATCCATCCATCCATCCGTCCATCCGTCCGTCCGTCCATCTATCTATGTATCCGTCACTCCGTACGTCCATCCATCAATCCATCTAGCCATCTATCCATCCGTCTGTCCACCCATTGTTTAACTAATCTGCCAGTCTAGCAATCGCTCGTCCCTCCATCAATCAATCACAATCCATGCACACCATGTTTCAGGTCATAATAATATCGTTTTTAGGATCGACTATCAGCTTCTCCTTCTTCCGCTTTTTAAAAATTTTTTTTGAACGGAAGCAAATGTGCTATCATTGAAAACAATTTGCGTAATTAAACATCGAGCAGTAAAAAAGTGAAAGCTGATCGATCTGAGCAATTTTGTTTTTACTGAAGCTTGATCGTATCACATTGAAAATGGAGATATCTTTGTATAAGCCTGGTATAGAAACGAAATATATGTGCATCATTAAATCGCTGATACTGACATTAACAATCAAAGCTGATTAAAGTGATCGGCTTAGTAGCTGCGAATTCCAATATTTCTTCATCTCTTTTTTTTCCCTATGGTCGTAAGCTTGTTTGTGTGGTAGGAAAAAATAACATTTAGGAAACAACATTAATTTCATTAAAAATCTAAATCATAAAGTTACATGAATAAGCTTCCAAGATGGAGCCTGAAATTGAGAAAGGAAAAGCTCATCTTCAGTTGGCATCCACGGAACAAAACAAGAAACCGTGGCCCATTACCACCATGTGGACAATGAAAGACGTCAGCGATTTTATTTGCGACTGTGGCTTTGCCAAGTACGCTCACGTGTTCCAGAGGAACGCCATTACAGGTGGTGACTTACTTCATCTCAATGCGTTCGACCTGCAAAGGTGAGTTGAGATATTCAGAGCCTGTCTGTCCATGCAGATGCTGCTGTTCTCGACACAATATCAAGAACTAACAATACATAATACAGCGGCTACTACTAGTGCCTCTACTTAAGCCACTGCTGCTATTACTACTAATACTACTACTAGTAGTACTACTACTATTACTAAAACAGCTACTATTGCTATTACTATTACGTCTACTACTTCTACACTACAACTATTATGACTTTATTACACCCTCCCCCGCGGGGGCCCGGAGTTTGTAAGTAGGTTGTCTGCTCCAACCTGCAGGCGGTGTTAGCCAGCCATCGGTGGGGTGTGTCTCCCATGGAGTGCCACCCTCGACATTCCAAGGGAGACATCTCTTCTCTCTCTCCTTGCTCCTTTCTTCTGTCCCACGTTCTTTCCTCTCTTCTTCTTGACGTGTAAACGTATCTTACCGTGTTTGACACAATATAGCCGTAATCGTGCTGATGT
>JBCAUA010025156.1:2500-16554 GCA_038406235.1 Peronia verruculata
TACATGTCTACTGTCATTTTGCCTGATCTTTTCCGGTCATTGTTTCTTGAGGTTTTTTTTTTTGACGACCAAAGATAATGCTAAGATAACCATGGCATTTTCTGCTTTGATGAAACATAAGGGTACACAGGAGGTCCTCACGTTTTTGTAAATAGAAAATGTATCACCGAAAGTTACAAAAATCTCGGGTCATCGATTACGTGCATGGGTAATATTCAGGAACGGTAGGTGATTTATTTTTTCTAATTTTTGGCATTTCTGTAAGATGTATACATTTAACGCAGTATTCGGTTTTAAAAGTGCATCAAAAGAACTTGGCAACGAAGGTGTCAGTATTTTCTGGGGCCAAATCTGTAGGCTGAACAGCTTTCAGGGAACGTTCGTTTGATTAGCAGGAACATGAAATAATTGTTTAACCTTAAGGGTTAGGTACTGTGGAAATGGAAGGGATGTTTAACTTTGTGACGCCTTGTCAACGTGCACTGTAAAAGCTTTGTAAACTGAGGCTCAAAAAGCTAAGTGTTTGCTTAGGCAGATAGCAACCCTTTAGTATTGTTATGTAACAAGCACTGATCTCATGGATAGCAAATAATTTAAGGCGCCGTCTATTTGGGCCAGCTGGCCCAGCTAGACCCTAGGGTCTATTTGGGCCTATTGATGCACCTCTTTCTCTCTGTCCGTCCGTAAGAAAGTTATTTTATCCAGTTAATTGTGTAACGTGTCGAGGGGGAGGCTAACCCAACCCTCCCCCCCCCTCCCAACAGCGAACAGACGCTCCTATGTGCTAGCCAATACAAAATTGTTTCGCCTTTACTTTGCGGTGTAACTTTTTTATTTGCCTTTGCTTCCTCATTGCAATACTAGGCCCAGATAGACACCTCGATAATTTAATTACACCCACTATTAACTGAGGAACACTCTGGGATACCCCCCCTCCCCCTTTTCCAAGAAAATTCCTCTCACGGACAGCTTAAATATAACTGGCATGATGCACACTACAAATCATTAAGATGATACAAAGACAGTATGGATAGATTTCCTATAATTGAAGGGATATAACACCCTTATCTTAACAGGTGTAATATGTCTGACACAAGGGAGAAAATGCACAATATGTTCTTATGTAAAATCCGAGTGCAGCGAAAATATTCTCTAAATATGAATACATTTTTATTCACCACAGGGGACAATTCCTGCTCCCCCCGCGGCGCTAATAGGGGGACCACATAGAGAAAGCCGTTCGCCGCTGTCCGCTGGAGCGCACTGCCCGAGGCGGTTAAATTAAAAGAATTCCATAAAAAAAAAAAGCGTTGAGCATCACATAAACAAAGCTATTCTTCAGCGCGCAGCAGTGAGGAGCAGTGCTGTCGTTTTTCGCATAATCCTACATCCTTTCCAATGTTGTCCACCTCTGTCTGTGGCCCGGTTTTCACGTTGCGGTTGTACCAAAACAGTGCTTCTACAGTCTGATGTAGCTAACATCATCCCATGTAGTTCCTTACACATTTACTTCTCACTCATCTTCACACTCTCCGTCTTATGCGAAACCGCAGATGCGTGTCACGATTTTTTTTTCGTTTTCTTTTTTATTCTTTAAACAAGATTATTTTAATAAATCTAGTAAAACTAATAATAATCTACCCAGCTGTGTGAATCTGACAGACACCTACTTTTCCACCATTTTTTTTTTAATCAGGCGCAAATTAACTACAAGCTTAGAGTATTGAAATATATTGTTTATCCCTTCCACAGTGCACATATAAAAAAAGCTATTCATTTTGTATCCCGCAATCAATCATTTTATTTTCCATTGAAAATTCGTACAAAACTGGTACGTGTATAGCACTTGTGGGCATTTGATTATTTTTATTTATTTGCGATTGATTATTAAAAATGGTACGTGTAATAAATTATGTCTGTCACGAAGAAACTACCATCGCTTCTAATATTGTCATTTCCAGTTTACCTGTTGTTGTTATTTTCTTTCCTAGCATGTTCCTACTTGTTATTGCATGAATGAAATATCGAACTATATAAGCCTAGTTTCTTCATTTAAGTGATATCATTTAGCTCTACTCATGTCCCATCAGAGACACACTATATATTTTATTTTGGCTTACACTTACACATCCCTCGAGTAGGAACGGGGACATAAAATAACAAAAACTTTACTAAAAATTGTATATAATATGTTTTTCTTTTTGAGAAGTCTGACTGTCTCACAAGTCGCTTCTCTGGAAGAATAGGCCGGTGCCAGTTGCACCAAGTCTTCATCAAGCGGTGTTCAATCCTGTTGTGGATGTACCCAAATGTTTCCAAGGTCATTCTTGTGTAGGCACAAAACCTATCAGGGTAGGACTTCAGTTGTCTGAACAAATGATGGTATTCACCAAGAGTTGCCCGCTCTTTGTTGATGTTGTGAACTCCATATCTATATCTTAGCCTAATTAATTTAGGGAAAAGACTGTCCGTTACAAAAAAATCTTCAGATGACGAATCCATTTTCAGACACTAATCTCTAGTGGATTTCGAAGCCAACAGTAATAAACGGCTTAATGTAACAGCGTTCTCTGTGTGGGGTCAGGCAGACACTTTCCAAAGCTGAAGAGGCTGAAAGTACGGTATCGGGAAGTACGGCCTCGGGAAGCTTTCTTTATGCGGTCGGCCTTTCTCTGATCTTCACTTTCCTCATTCCTTTTGGACTTCGTTGAAAAAAATCCTCACTGTATTTCCATGACTCTGACACTCAAAAGGCTCATAATTATTTAATGTTAAAGTAGACCATTACACTGGCATGATGAGTCTCCGGAATTGATTTTAAAAGATTTTTTATTTATTTATTTTCGGTACAACACCAAGCAAACTCAGTTTTCAAGGTATTTTTTTTTTTTAAATGCTTTTAGAATCACTGTGCTACTGCAGCACCGGCCGCACCAGCTGCGAAATAAAGAGTCATGGATGAAACAGAGACATCTAAGGCAATGGCAACATCTGAAAGAAAAGAGGCACCCAAGATAACAGTGCGAAGAGCCACACTGGGAGATTATGACGCTGTGTTGGACATCAACAGGAATGTCTACAATGGCCTGGACTACATTCCACACTACTACCAGGAGCTGATCATGGACCCAGACATGACTTTTTATGTCTGTGAAGTGGATGGAGAAGTGGTGAGTAACAATGATGATGGCAATTTGCTTCAAGTCTATCAGCCAGGGCATAGAATTGTCAGGGCTATGATTACGTTCCCTATTACTGTAATTGAAAGCAAACTGAATTTTTTGAGTTTTGGAAAGATTTTGTGAGCGTCACCATTTATCTCTCAGAATGATTTGAACTGTCAAGGAAGAATAAGCTTACTTTGACGTGTGTTTAGGTACATATTATGGAGTCTCCAAATATTTTGACCAAGAGGGCCAGGAGTTGGTTTTGTTCGTTTATGTTTGTTTTGGGGTTTTAGGACGTATCAGCACCATTAGAGCTACATTGTGCCCGCTAGAGTTTCGGTATCCCCACATAGTACTGGTAAGCTACAGAATTACTATAAAACTTGAAAAGCAAATCAGATGTTTATCAGTGCCTTTTCCAAAGGTCAGAGAGTGACTACACAAACTGGCGCCATGAATCCAGGACAGCATCTCATCAAGAGCATTCATTATGTTCTGGCTTTCATGATAAAAACTTTAGGATTCTCCTGAAACGTATATGCAGCCCAGAATGTGTAGTTATCAGCAAAGTGTGTCCCTAATGTCATAACAGGTAAATAGTGTACATAGCATCCTGTTTCTTGGCGTTCTTTGACCCTTTAACTTCTTTGATCTTATCCCATTAGATATTGGGGGAAAATATCAAATCCTTAATTAGATTACTGTATCTTGCCTAGCTTTTCACTGCAGGTGAAAAGTCATTGACCTTTGGTAAATTCTTTATCTTTGAATGAGAAATTGAAATTAGATAGTTTTTATGATGAATAGTTACTCAGTGGGACCATAGAGAACAAGAAGAACATAATTTATTTCATTTTTCACTTTATCTTTCATGCCAGGGTGCATTTGAAGGTGTCTGCCTGCTTGATGACAATGCCAGTCTCATGACACGGTCGGCAAGAGTCAAGGACAAATTTCAAGGTCGAGGCCTTTTAATACACATACGGAATCAGATTTATGAGGACTTCAAAAATGTACCAGGCCAGAAAAATATCCGCAATTGTTGCACCAACATGGTCAGACTTGTGTACAGCAAGAATTTTCTGGCTCAAAATAAAACACTAGGCATCAAGGTAAGTTGGAGGCAGATTTTTCAGAATAAATGCACAATAAAGTTCCTGTTGTGTGATCTTGAAAATTACACTACATTCAAGAACCCTTATCTGTTTGATTGTTTTTACTGTTATAAACACTTGGAAATGAAAATAAACTCAGCTCAAGTTCATGCATTCTTCCAAAGGTTTGATTGAAAAGTTGCGTATAAGATGCGACACGATGAAACAAGGCACTTATCAAACTGAGACGACCAGAGAAATCACCTATTTTTCAAGTGTGAACAGATTTTGAACGTAATATTTTTTTTCTTCACAAAACCATTCAATATCAGTCTAACAATGCATTTCGGAGTTAAATTGGCTGAAATAGATAGAGTAAAGGCCCCAAAATTGCAGCTTAGTGGCATGGGTGGATAGACCTGGGGGAACAAAGATTAATAAGGATTTACAGAAGTGATCAGCCTTTTTCTTACCAGATTAAGATGCAACAACAGGCCACCCCCATCATCTTTAATTGCCAGTAGCTCGACTTCTGCTTAAGTAGAACAATTTTTTTTTTTTCACACACAGAAACCGAAATGGATTCGCTTAACATTTGTACCAATAACTCCTTATGCTCAAAATATGACGAGAGCCAGATTGTGAACTGATGATGTGAGAGGTATTATTTGGCTTGAAGTGACAGACACAGATCTACAACTTTGTACTTCAGCTTGCATTTTAGACATTATATTGGAACAGAAATCTCACTATATTGCCTCTGTTTATGACCAGATTTCTTTGGAATGAATACATTTTGAAATGTAGAATATTTTTATTAGTAGAAAAAATTGTATGACATTATTTTTCTTTTGTATGTCATTTTTTTTTTTTTTTTTTGGAAACCCGATCTCTAGCTAGATAATCTTAGTATCACTAATGCAATGTAGAAAACTGTGTAAGGAGATCATGTTGCCTTTCTTTAAGAGGCTATTTAAAATGACCCTACTTACCCAAACTTACTACATGACAATGTAATAACAAGCACGACAGATGTAATAGTGATTAATTGTAACCTTTCTCTCTCTCTCTCTTTTTTTTATCCCCTCTTGCTCCACTTTCCTTCAGTAACAGTAGGCTTAGTCCATGACAACAAAGAATTATAAGACCAGGTGAAATGAACCGGGCGGACGTTCAATTATTTCTCTTATATAGCTATTGATGTTATAGGAAAAACTAGATAAATGTATTTTACTTGGATGAAAACGTAAATGTATTTTACTTGGATGAAAACGTTAGTGAGCCAGGGCTCCTTAGTTCTGAGATATTAATTTCACATTCTGAGTTCACTTCCTGTGACTCAATGGTCAGAAAAATCTGATTTTCCCAACAAAACTCTATATGACATTCATCTCTTTCTACATACAGTTACATCACAGATGACTACTGTAAACATTCTCAGCTTGCTGTCTTTGTTTATTCCAGACCTTGGTGGCCGTTAACCCACTGAAAACTGATCTCATCATTCCACCCCCATATAACACAAGTATACCAGGAGTTATCGAGCTTCAACTGGATGAGTTGGGAAACATCTTTGACAATAAAGCTTTGTGCAGTTATCTCTTCCCTGAGAATTTTCTATCAGTTAATTCCTGGTTTTTCAAGCCTATGAGAAGTAATCTGAAACACATTGAAAAACAGAATGTTTACATCAGCGTTGCTGATTCAATCAAATCCCAATTGACCAGTGAAGCATCATCTTCAAAGCCTGCAGATCAAGGAACTGGAGATGATAAGGGAAAGTCTTCATCTTTGATGAAAGAGTCACCCTCAAAACATAATCCAGGAAAATTGAGTAATATAGAAGGCTTGCTTGGAATCAGCGGACGCTATACGGCACCGGGTCACCTTTTATATGTGATTGATATATATGGAGAGCCCAGGCAAGGAAAAGAGGAAGAGGATTACAGACGTTTATTGTTTCATTCCTTAAAGAACGCCACCAGTGTCCACAAAGAACTGCAGCCAGGAATAGATCTATGTCTGGGCCTCAGTTTGAGAAATGATACTTACTTTGAGGTTGCAAGAAAAATTGTAATGTCTTTAGGTTTCACAGAGGGTGAGATGACTGAGTCATTTACAAAGCATTATTATTTTGAACAAAACTTTGAAAAACTTATTCAGTTGAAACTCTGATTGCGTCAGTAATTCATGAGTGAAAGCTTTGTCCATAATTTGTTGAGGTTTATCACATCAGACATCCAAATTTGTGCCAATCTATCTGAAAACATTTGAGTCTTAAGAAAACAGACCAGAGTGCAGCACCTCAACATTTTTTTTCGCCTTTGACCTTGGGTCATATTACTATAGGCAAATGTAATTGGCATATCTGAGTCACAATACATCTTTGAAAAGTTTGCTAGTTTCTGATCGCCATAGAAATGGGTACCATCTTTCAATTAGTCCTATTTTTCAAAATATCTAAACTGGTATTTCTAATATGTCATATGAAACCAGTGACAAGAGCACGCATAGATAATACATTTTTTAAGGAATTTTTGAAAATATCCTTTATCAAATATGTAAAAATTGGCATTTTTATTCATTAAAAAATGTTTTCTCAAAAAGGAAAAGAATTACAATGAAAAGCCTGTATCACTTTCTTTGTTGTGTCAAGGAAAGTACTAGACCAAATGTGATGATGATATTTTGGTAAATTTTGGAGGAGATAGAAAAATGAGGCAAAAATAACCCCCAAAGTTTTGAGAAAAACCCAAAGGAAAACCCCAGACTATGTTGATTATAAGAAACATTGAAAAAAGCTTAAATATGTACAAAATACAACTCTTTAGAAGGGGGACATCAAAATAACCTTGAGATATGCAGCATTAAGTTCTCTCTCTCTAATCCCTCCCAGGGGAGTTGTTCTTGAGCCTCAAATGAGTCTTATATTTGGTACATGTACTTGATAAGGCAACGTAACTTTGTAGAGATATATCTGTTTTTTTCACTTCATTGAATCCAACTAACTCTTTGTATCCGCAAGGCCATTTCACATTTGTACACCATCGATTTTCTTGATTTCCAAATTGTGAAGGGAAATCAGCCATTTCATATGGGTAAACCTAAGTGATAAGCAAGTCCCGAAGACTTTTTCTAGACAGCACAAAAACCAAGTTAAAAAAAAAAAAAATGAATGAGACTTAGCCAGAGCAACAAAATATTCTGTCTGTAGTAAAATTCATGTCAAGTGTTGGACCAGCAAAGGCGCTAGCATTATTGCCATACAGGAGATGGCGTGCCGAACACAGAGAGTTAAATAAGTTCCACGTCCAGTGATTTTTTTTCCACCGCAGGAACTTTGTTGAAATTAGGAGTTGCTAGAAAGAATAAAAGATTTGTGATAGAGAATTTTGCTGAATTTTGACTATCCTTCAATGACAATAAAGTCTGTGAAAAAACATGTTTTAGTCATATGAATATTCTACACCTATAATTTAGTATTACCCTTTCTAAAACTATGAAATTACCATTTTCAACTCAACCCCCCCGCTGTATATGCCATGGTTTTGCATTTTCTGAGATCACATTAACATTTGTAGGAAGTAACATATTCAATTTCACAGTAAAATAATATGAGTACTTAATCATACTGCATGCTGTTAGGAAAGCAATGCCAGTGCAAGGTATGATGATCAAAGTTGTTTCATTGACTTGCCGAGCTCATGGTCTTGTCAGGTTAAAGTAATATTTCTACAGAATGCAGGAATGGCCTCATCTCAGACAACTGTAAATGCATATTATAGCAACTATCTGTCAATGTTACTGTCAAAATGCCGGAAGAAATAGAGGAATACGCTTAAAATATTTTTTATTTGAAACAAGGGATATTTCAACAAAAAAATTTATATTCAGAATTAAGATGGAATACAGAAACCTATACTGAAACATACATATTATTTATACATGTGAAGTTCCTCAGTAATCATAATATTCACTACAGATCGCACATAGTTAACTCCAACCTGAAGCAGGTCACATAGATTATTTCTTGATACATGACTCAGGGTTCAATTTTGTTTCAGCTCTGAAAAATTAGATTCTGGAAAATATTACATGCAATATCAAAAATGCAATCACTGTTTTTGAATACTTTACATTAACTAGTGAGATAGTTTTGTCATTATGTGTATAAAAATGTGATGTTTCTTCATTTTGTAAAAGTGCACAGAATTTATCACAGTTTTTTCCCCCAAGTTCTGCATATTCTTTGCTATCTTTGTAGACACTGCTCGTTGAAAACTTACTCTGAGTTTGTTTCGTAACACTCCACATGCCTCCTTACTGTCAATCCTATACACAAAGCAGACAGGGTGAATTATTTAAATCCAAGATGATGAAATCAAATGACATCAATCATCAAAGACATAAATTTCATAAAAAAATCAAACTTAGAATGATATTTTACCATAAAATTTGCCAAGCAAAATGTGATGAAAATTTCATTATATATAACATCAAGATGCATAAACACATATGTATAACCACTGAGATAAGTGGCTTGATGTTGGACATTTTTAATTTTTATCTTTATGTATAAAGCAAAATGTGATTACGTTTTTTAACTTCAGCAAGGATCCTGCATAGATGTATATATAATTATGTGTATGTGCCATATTCAGCAATTTTAATGAAATGAAATAAATTGATGCATGAATCTTTTATAACTATCATATTTTATTATAGCTGGTATTTTTACAAAGAAGTTTAGAAACTAGATAATAAAATGTGCATTTCTCTATCTTTGAGTACCATTTATTGTGTTTTGAGGTGTGACTGTTAACTCTCTTTCATGTTTCTGCCTTCCAAAAAACGGAATCTTTGTCACTCAGTGCAACCAAAACCAGCATTTTTTTTCACATGCCTTACATTTTGTTTCCAGATATGTAGGATAATAATTTAGACTCACAGTGTATTTCCAATCATAAAATTAATTATGCATCATTTTCAGAAAAATCTGAATGTAATCTTTCAGTCCTAACAGATGTAGCATTTTGTTGGCCTGGAGTGCAAGCTCAGTTTTGTGAGTAGAAATTTCGCCCGAACAGCAGTATCTCCACAAAGTCTTTACCTGAGTTTTAAATTGCATGCGAAACGTACATGAATTCTACTCTAAAAAAAAAGACTTTAAAAAAGAGATGTCATATTATTTTGGAATAAGTAATCATTGACAAATATTGCAACTACAGCGAAATTCTCAAATAAGGACATTCAGTATTCTGACAGCAATCGCTCGTTGTTCCTGATGGTTGTTATTCAAGGATAGTAAGAAATAAAGATCAAAGTAATTATAAATTTACATATAGAGGGAAATAACAATGTTACAGATATAGTTTTTGTTTGGTTACTTCCCTTGTCAGTAAACCCAGTTCCTTGTTCAAAAGCTTTTATCTATACATGTATTTCATGTTGTTTGTTTGTTTTGGGATTTAATGGCACATCAGCAGGATCACGGCTGTAAAGGGCCAAAAACGGTAAAATAAGTTTACGTGTCTCAAGAGGAAGAAAGGAAAAGAACGGGACAGAAGACAGGAGCAAGGAGACCTAGAAGATAATATATATGTCGAGGATGACATTCCATGGGAGACATCCCACCGATGGCTGACTTTCACCGCCTGCGGGTGGGAGCAGGAAACCTACTTATAGACACATCATCTTTATATTGCCAGTGCCTCCATCATTATGTTTTTCATGTTATTTTCTTACCTTTGTCTTAGCTTGTTCTCTCTCTTTATTTCAGGTTGTTGGTTGTTCAACATTCTCTTTTTCCTCTCACTCTCTTTCTCACTTTTTTCTTCTCTTTCTCTCTCTCCGCCCCCCCCTCTCTTTCTCTCTCTCCGTCCTTTTCTCTCTCACACACTGTGTCCCTCACTCACTTCCTATTTAGTGCGGATAATGAAAAATTCTAAGTTACATTCATTGGTCTTACTGATATTTCCCACCGGCCTTAACTTAACCCGCTTCCCCCAAAGCAGCGTCGGAATACTAAAGCTTTGCAACAATAATAATAATAAATAAATTCAGTATTCGATATTTATAATAATAATAATAAAAGTGGGTAACTATAAAATATAGGCTTAGTGTAATAATTCAAAATTCCGCAACCTGGTATTAATAATAACAATAATAATAGGGGGTGGGCGGATGAATAGAAAGGCGGTGGGGGAGGGGGGGGGACCGGTCGTAAACAAGCGGGCACCGACATTTCCAAGCCACAATATTAAATACTTCTTATGAGCTCTGTGCTCACCATGTATAACATCGGAAGGACCCCCGATAGAAATATGACCACGGACAGCATTAGTACACATTTCGGAGTCCTAGGAAATCATCAGTGAAAATGAGGGAGGAATTTTTACAGTATGACATTCTATATTTATTTTCCTACGATGTTTGGAGAAAACCACTGGTTTACCCCCGCGGGAGCCCGGGGTTTATGAGTAGGTTCTCTGCTCCCACCTGCAGGCTGTATAAGCCCGTCATCGGTGGGGTGTCTCCCATGGAGTGCCATCCTCGACATTCCAGGGCAGACATCTCTTCTCTCTCTCCCTGCTCCTGTCTTCTGTCCAGCTTCCTTTCCTCTCCTCTTGACGTGTAAACGTAGGCTGTCTTAGCGTGTTTGACCCAATACCGCCGTAATCGTGCTGATGTGTCGTTAAACCCCAACAGAAACAAACAAACAAACCGCATGTTTGAAAGTTTCCTGGTTCTCTTGAAATCATTAGTGTGAGACTAATTTGGGCTGAATTAATTATGTACGGTAGATCGAATAGTTTTTCCCACCACCGTATAGCACGTTGCACGCGGCAGGCGTCTCCTATGGAGGCCCGGAGTATAGATCAATCTATAAATAGGTTCTTTGCTCCCACCTGCAGACGGAGAAAGCCCAGCATCGGTCAGATGTCTCCCATGGAATGCCATCCTCGACGTTCCAGGGAGACATCTCCTTTCTCTCTCTCTCTCTCTCCTTGCCATTGCCTTTTTTCTGGCTTTTGTTTAGTGTAAACGTGACTTACTGTTTTTAACACAACATGGCCGTGATCGTGCTAACGTGCCCATAAACCCGGACTCAGATAGACAGACGCGGCAACCGTGTAAGTGACCTCGTTCCACCACCAGTCGTCAGCTGCTGGCACAGTACACAGCGAAAAAATTAAACAGTGTACCGGTAGTCGTTCATACCAAAATCGTCCAGGCTTGATAAATGCGTGCGTTCCCGAATCATTTGTAGCATTCGGTTTCAGTGCTCTATCACTTTGACAGCATCATGTGCCTTGCTGAAAAATAAGACCCATTAGCAGCTGTGGAAAAGCCCAGTCAAGTTCTTGAATTATACTGACGGTAAGTACATGCTTGATATTGACTTATAAAGACAACACTTTTAAGAATGAATTATCACAGTGACTTATCCTGGCAATGCTACAGTACTTTCCCAATGTTCTGCAAAGATAACAAAGAAGTGACCATCATCGACTGATTATACTATTACTTGCGAAGTTTCCGGTTAAAAATAATTCTGTTATGTCTATCCGCACTTTTTCCTCTTCTTAACTATCTTTAGACGAATCCAGTCCTTTCAGGTAACGTAACTGAAACTATGACTTGCGAGAGGCCTATGTATCATACAGCGAAATGGTGAACGTAAAAGTTTAGTGAAGCTGTTGACAATCGTCTTCGTGAAAGAAGCACAACTGAACGTGGGGGAGGAGAGGGGTCTTTACCAGCTGGGAAATAAATGTTATATATCAAAGGTTTAAGTTAATGATAAATTAGGTGTGATCAGATAATTCAAACAGTGTCATATTATGATAACCATTTTTTAGAGTTATGACCACGAGATACGGTAGTTATGTTCTGCTATTGCACAGTTATGCCTGATTGTTATACATGTAGTCCTATGCTTGTCAAAGTGTTTTGAGACAGGTAAACGTCATTTAATAAATTGCAATGGACAGTCATAACAAGATCGACATGATCTTTGGCTACGACTTACGGAATTCAACTGTTTTATTCATTTATTATTTTTGTCCTCTTAATTTACTTATTTATCTTTCTATCTTATTGTTGTACCTTTAAAAGATCCACTAGCCTACTCACCCTTAACCCATTTTTTTTTTTTACCAACGATAATAAGTAACCAAATACATGTAAATAAATGAACAAATGGAGTAGAATTTAGTTGGTGAAAGACTCGGGCAATTCAGCGAAATCTGAGCATAAATTGCTATAGATATAAATCCACTGAATTTCTGCTTGTTGATTTCAGGCAGGCAATAGTTGACAGGACTCTAGACCTCGGCATTCCTGCGTGCGCAAACAGTACAACCAGCTTCAGTCTTAGTTGTAAAGTATTCGCCAATCTGACTTTGGTCTCAAAATGCCTGAACACTACACATGGAAGTGTTTTTGTCTGTGAGACTGGATAGGGAAAAAAATGAAACATGCTCACTTTGTCATAGAAAGATAAAGTATCGTTACAATTTTATTTTGGAGGCAGGGGAGAGAAAGCTTAGTACTTCAGTCAAAGTTCAAACTGAAGAGAATCGGCATCGATACACTATGTTTGACTACTAGATCATTACATCATCTAGCCTATATCGCACTGCAGACTTAGAGTAGCTAACGACTACTCCATGCTCGGAGCTCAGATTCTACATCCTTCGTGTTACTCGACTGATGGAATCGGAAAAAGTTAGTATTTATTTGCGAACGTGATTTCCATAAATGCAGAAGGAAGGAGGGGGGGGGGGGGATTAATTTATTATGAAGGAGATGGAGAATAGTCATTGGTATGAACATGAGCTAGCATTCCTTCAATACAGAACACACACGAGAGGGTGCCAAGGCAGAGCTCAAATATTTTCTCAAAACTTTATCTTCATGACAAATAGGCCTACATATTTTATGTCAAAGACAGCCAGAAGAGTGAAATGAAGAGAAACAGCAACATAATCTTACGCTTGGGACGTAAAACTACTTTTAGCACTAGCTAAACGTATGACTTAAAATTAATGAAGTGTCGTGATTTCCTCAGGGATATTCACAGACAAGCCATACTTAGATTTTATGCATTTATTCTAGACTACCTCTGATATAATGAGCTTTTGAATCCTCCTGACCTTACATTACACGGTGGCCATTAGAATTTTATATCCCTCTAATCAGTGTCGTTCAACGTATGAGTTTTTTTTTTTTTTTCAACATGAACTAGTTAACGCAATCTCCAGTAGTGTCCGAGTTTCAAATGCCGATTGGAAGATGCATAATATTTAGACCCAAGTATAACTTGGGTCCTAGGTTATGATTAATGTGCCGTCTAAAACGATTACTAGCCACAGTGTGTAATGATGGAATATATAACCACATTGGCTCATATAGACAATTTAAAATGGTTCCGGTTCTTATAGTACAGAGCTGATTAATAGGCGCGCACATCTATCCATGTAATCTAAATGTAATGTTTTTCTTGAAATCTCTGAGGGTTTTATACCCTTCATTTTTTCACTACATTTGAAATATAACGCTCGGACAGCATTAAATGTTTGTTTGTTTAGGATTTATACTCACAAGTATATGGGCTCAACTTCCACAATCATATGGCAACTTGGGAAACTAGGGAGAATTTACCGCGCGCTCTTTGTGTGTGTGTGTGTTTGTGTGTGTGTGTGTGTGTTGGTGATAGTGGTTGGGGGGGGGGGGGGGGGAGGTCCAAGGAAGGACAACACTCTTTCTGCCTACCAACCCCAAAACAGCC
>JBCAUA010025157.1:0-12539 GCA_038406235.1 Peronia verruculata
TGTTGTTGTTGTTGTTGTTGTTGTTGTTGTTGTTGTTGTTGTTGTTGTTGTTGTTGTTATTGTTGTTGTTGTTGTTACATTATTTCTTAATATACATTATTATTTATAAATGTCTCAGAGATTGATTGCAAGAAACAGAAGAACAGACAGACCGACACATTGCCACAAGAACAGATAAATGAAATAACAAAAATAATATATATAAAAAAAAACTACCTTCCTGGCCTACATACTCATTTCTTCTTGTTACAGAATCTTTTTCTTCTATTCATTCTTTACAACTATTGAAGTCTGATCATAGCAGCAATACTGTTTGTAATTGTGCTATTTTCTGTATAATAAAGATAAATAAACCAAAGAAAGAGACAAAATAAAGATACACATTTTAAATAAAGGAAGCATTTCTTAAAACGCTTTCCCAGAATTTAATCTCCAAGCTACAGTAAAGCAGGATGCAATATTAAAACCAAGATGTAAGTAATACCTGCTTTACAGTATGGACAGGGATTCTTGGTGAAGAGTGAATTCTAAGAAACTGGGCACCTCTGGATCTAGTTCTGTTGAAAACGGCTCTGAACTCGCTGATATTTCTCCATCGAATAGAGGCGTCCATATACACCAGATATTTCTTAGCCTTTTCCATCAGAGCCTGTCGAAAATGTAGCATAAACTACAAGTATTAGGAGTATCACCGCAGCGCCATCATTGACATCAGTTTCTCACTTCCTATACAGCAGTAACATAGCGTTATCATTAGGCATGGGAACACAGCGAGTATTTTAATGTTCCATTAATTATCAAAACCGTAATCTGTGAACACTTTAGAGGAACATGACGGCCCAAGTTGTTCGTCCACTGGGGTTTATGAAAATTGTGAAACCCAAACTTGCAGTTTGCTATTCTCTCTGATAATAACAATAATGATGATAATATTAATAATTCTGGTATTCTTATCTTTTCTAGAGAGAGAGACAGAGAAAGAGAGACAGAGAAATAGAAAGAGAGAGAGAAGGAGAGAGAGACAGACAAAGACAGAGAAAGAGAAAGAGAGAGAGAAAGAGAGAGAGAGAGGAAGAAAGAAAGAAAGAGAGAGAGAGAGAAAGAAAGAAAGGGAGAGAGAGAGGAATGTAAAGTGTTATTGGGCTTACTTCACTATTAACCCTTTTGGCTCCTTTTTGCAGGTGTCCATTGGACAGGTGAGTATGTGAGTTTAAACACGAAGATGCACTGAGAGCTTCCAACTTTGTCACGGCCTGACATGATACGAACAAAGGCTTAGATAATCTCAAAGTAAATAACATTGAAAGGCCCAAGGAAAATAAGTAAATAAGTATCCCAAAAAACGGAAAGATGACCCAAATGTCATAAACCTCCCTCCCTCCCTCCCCCCTCACCATGTCATGAGTCTTTGCGTTTACTTTATGCTTGGTGAATACTGATTTACAAGATAAGGAGCACATCAGTTTGAGAAGCCTGAAATATCAAAAGCTCAGTCAACATTGGGTCTATACTCACCAGTACAAGCAAGGGTTTCCAGGCATAACAGCGAATATTTTGAATGTGAGCAGGTAGTTTGTTCCAAGGAAACGGAATCACTTTACACTGGCACCTTTTCTTCGACTGTAGAGAAAACCAGAAACAGCAACAAAATAAATATATGGAATTGATGTTGAAACCCACGCCAGTTGTTGGAAGGAAAAAAAGATATATATATATCATTTGAAGAAATGAGACAATAGCAACATTAGCCTTAAATAAGCAACCACCATTTTCACTATCGAAATCTTCATTATACAGCAGAACGTATACTCTCAGTTTTTACCACATCCTAAGGTTTTTGGGATTTTACGTTGCTATGTAGTTTGGTGTCCGTGGTGAAACAAAGCACATCGCGTGGTTGTGTGTTCAACTAGGGAGTCCTCCGTGAGGGGGCTGGGGTGGGGTAGAGGGGGGAGAAAGAAAAGATACGAAGATCGAAATCTGAAGTGACTGGCTTCCTCTGGGTAGTGAAGCCCGACGTCTAGCCTTCTCTGATAAGATCGAATATTATTATGTTTCGGAGCCCTCGTGTGTACGCGACGCACGTTAAACAACGCTGGGCAGTTTAAAAAATCAATGAAGAATAGGCAGACTGAGATTATCATTGTTGGAGCAATCACCAGACTGCCCTGGGTCTCAATCGACCACGCCCTTGCTGATCTCTCGAATGAAGGTGAACCGGAGAAAGTTCTGAAGCTGATCTAAAAAAAAAAAAGTTTAAAAAGTTAAAAGTACCATACCTTGACCCTCCAAGAGGGGAAACGGGCTAGCCAATTTCAGACCGCGTCGCCGCAGTGCAGCACCACTGTATTTCCCCCGATATACATCAGGTATCCGTTTTACAGATGAGTGGACTGAGGAAAATTGTGTGTTAAGTATCTTTCCCAAGGATACAACATGCTATCGTTGCGATTCGAACCACCGACCTCTGCTTCCAAAGGCCGCAGCACAAACCACTGAGCTAACACGCCAGTGTCTTCACTACTTTTGTATGATTCTTGTTGTCAAAACCAAATACATTAATCTGTCAAATTAAGCTCTGCCATCACCAACAAAGTGTTTGTTTGTTACCCTAGATACTGGTTGGTCCAACTAATCAGGACTCTAAGCTCCTATTCCCCTCTGAAGTCCATCTCTCGTCGGCATGATTAATGACCATCTCTTGTGCAGCTGTGGAGAACAACACTGCACCAATCACGTTAAGCTTAGCAAATACTTTTGTCACAGCTGTGACAACTATGTATAAGTATCACCCTCTTCCCTTGCCCCCCCCCCTCCTCCCCCCACTTTCCAGGAACAATAAGTGAGAGAAAACAACGTCGTTTGATCCTTCCATTTGCACCTAAACTCTTGAGTGTCAGTTCCTAGTGGGCAGCCAGCCGTCATCGACCAGTAGTCTTCTTTGGCAGAGGAGAAGTTGAAAAAACCTGCACCTTATATTCGAATTCCATGGAGTTGACAACTTTTTATTTATTTTTTTTTTTCTGTATTAAGTTTGGAATGCAGATGGGAATATAATAAAAAAAAAAATCATATTTCCATGTTGCTTAAACATATGTTCACCATCTTAGAGCTACAAAATGGAGTTGACGGATTTATTAACATTATTATTTCAATTTCAGGATGCAAAGCATATGAAACTATTTAAAAACTTGTAATTTGAAAAATGAAAGGACATTGTCTTAGAGCTGTATGGAGTTGACTTCTTTATGTTTGGAAAGTAGACAGAGAAATGGAAAAACATATTATAGGTAAAAAAAGATAGAGAGTTAAGAAATGCAACATTTCTGTGAAGAGATATTTATCATTTATCAGTGATTAATAAAATTCTGCTGAGCACAGATGCAAACATTTCTTTTCATGCCCCTGGAAGAACAAAATTCTAAAGACGTACAGTTGATATTATTTGTCAGGAAAGAGTTCGTAAGTCAGTGCCTCCATGTGGCGAATGACACCATCAATAAGAAAAAGAGCAACTGTCAGTAAAATCATGATGACGATGCCAAGTGACTCATTTGAATATTCTTGCCTCATGGCAAAAAGATTCTATGAAAATGATATCCTGAACATTAAATAAGAACATTTCATTTAGGAACAGGCAACAAAAGAACAGCGGCGGTAACAACAACAACAACAATTTCAGCTCAGAAACGATCGTCTAACAACAATATTGTTCAGGGTTTATCTCAATTTGTGATTAGTATTTTCGAGTCTCCTTTATCGATCTGATCGCTCCTGTTGTTTTTAATGATTAAATGTGCTATCAGTGTTAAAGTTAAATATTATGATGTCCAGCAAAACCTGTATCTTTTTATTTTTTTAAACATGCAGCGGCAGAGCCACCGCAGAAAAACTTAAATTTTGGGTTCTGGGCTTTCAGTTCTGAGATGAAACAATTCTTATGCAATCAATCGCCTCGCTCCTTTCCTCCCTCGCCTGGTATGAAAATTCCCTATGCAATGACTGGCCTCCTTTCGCTGATGGTCAGGGTCAGGGTATGAAACTGCAAGGAGGGAAGGGGGGATGAAAAACGAGGGGGGGGTGGGGGGGGGGAGGGGATATCGACTAATTACCTACCACTTCAACTGGATCCGGTCCGGTCAATGGTAACCAAACAGAGCAAAGTGTACATCTCATGCCTGGGTTAACTGAATACTATGGCTAGTTCTATTTTACTCTAATATACGCGTAACCTACTCACTCCTTGTCCTACCACTGGGACATCTGGGAAAGTGGAATAATAGGGCGACAGCGAAGCCTGAGTGATGAAATCAATCAGAGAAAGGCACCGGAAAAGATGTATCTAACACACACACGAACACAGTCACACACAAATAAACACATACACACAAACCACATAAACACACACACACATACAAAAAAACAGGGATCAGGCAGGTTGAAGGAAGGGGCGGGGCAATAGGGAAGAAAGTAGACGGTTCTTTAGCTCGGCTATTTTGATTTTATTCTAGAATACAACTAAATTATCACGTTCACGATGCCGTTCACAGAGTAGTTAATGTTTCAAATGATGTAAAGAGAGGGAAAATATGCACACATACACGCACATACATGAACAAGAAATGTTTATTTCGTTTCCTTGTAAGAGTTTGATTTTGGGAAAGTCAGCATGATAATGGCTACACTGTGTGCCTTCCAGCCACCCCACTAGCCTACACTCAGCGACAATAAGAAGTCCGTCTATTGAATATTCTGGTTTATACGTCAGAAAATGGCTGCCATCCACTCTCAATCTCACTTTTGTCAGCCTACGGTGCGTGACCAAAAAAGAACAGAGAGAACAAAAAAATAGTCATTTGCTGTCGAATTAGAACCACTACGCGTTTACACCTCAGGTCCAGAAACCGTGAAATGAGGCCACACACTGTGTTTTTCTAATTCATCAACTGCTGTATGAAGTGTGAGATCACTGCCCGGACAAACACTTGTCATATTCTCCCTGACTGGCAAATCTTAATGAATGATTGGTGCCATCGGGGGTCATACTTTTTGAGAATAAAGCCAAACCAATAGGATTTGCCACAAGGAATGCAGATTGAGGAGAAGGAGTGGGCCAGGGAAGTATGACTATACAGCAATTAACAGTTTTGGCTCACAGAACTGCTGGAGGTATCGGGTAGAGAAATGTATAACAATGCTACGATAACGATTTGACAGCGTAATATTATGTTAAAGGCGATCTTTTCTATGAGACTTCCGAACAATTGTGCTTTTAAATCCGTCAAGTGTCAAAGGACTGATGTGGTTCAAGATTTCCTTTCCATAGTTTGCCCTATGATTTTCCAAGCAAAACACAACAATTTAACATGATACACATAATTATGTATCCTTTATTAAGTTTGAATATAATCTGTTGACAAAGAAATCGTGATACTTCAACAGATTACAATTTTTATTGACATTTTCAGAGTTAAGATTGAAAACTGCTATGCTTTGACACTGCGGGAATCTCTCCGAAACTGAGATGCCATAATGTTAGCTGCCAAGGAAGAATGATTTGGTTCATTCTGCCAACACAAAGAGATTGCGTGAACTGTTTTCCCTGAGTAAGAACTTCACTCAGTCTTTCTGGTGTACTATTAAAAACAAACAAGAGTAAAACGTCACTGAAAGATAGACTTCACTGAGACAGTGTGGACTACTTATAGGCCTACGTTGATCACAGATTTTCATTTCTTTCTTTCTTTCCTCCCTTCTTTTTGCGTTCTTCCTGCTTCTTTTCCACCTACATTTGTTTTTCTTTCTCATTTCATTGTTGTCAATTGTAGTACAATTTCTTTTCACTGTTATTGTTTCAGACGTAGGCTACCAGATACATGGAAGGACAGACAACTAGACAAACATACACTCCGGGATTGAAAGACAGACAAACAGATAGATATACAGACAGACAGATGGAAAACCAGACAATGATACAACCCAAGATATTAAGCAGTCCAACTATAGCATCTTAAACTATACTATTATCGATATAGAGCAGAACTAGATCTGGACATTTGCTATTTCAACCTCTCAGCAAACCACAGCCACAGTGTTATTGTGTGATGGTAGTGGTCCTGACTACAGGGTCAGCAACCACTGCAACACAGACTGACCAGACCAAGTGTTGAGACGCCGTTGGGTCTGTTTTGTCGGCTCTGTGACTGCTACGCGAAAATCCTTAGTAATAACAGGATGACATTGAGGGCCAAAAAGGAATACCTTGAGGTTAAAAAAATTACATGGTCACCGGTTGCGTCTATCCTTGGCTATGTTCTGGGGGTATTGTGTATGTTACTGATGGCCAGTTTTAATTGGTCTGAGACCAATACATTTTCTTTTTGAAGTGGGGACGACTGGATGAGAACGGAGTGGGTAGAAAGTGAAAGGAATAAAGGGGCAAAATCAGAGTTACGAATTTATCTCTCTCTCTCTCTACCTCTCTCTCTTTCTGCTTGTTTGTGTATCTGTCTGTCTGTCTGTCTATCTGTCTATCTGTGTTATGAGTTTCTGATTCTGTCAGTCTGTCTTTGTTTCTAGGTCTGTTTATTATCCGTCTGCCTCTTTGTATATTAGTGTCCGGAATGGAAAAGATTAAGGAGCAAAATCAGGAAACTTTACATTTAGATTGCGTAACAGATCGTTGTGAGTAATGTAAATGAAGGGGTCTGTACGAATGCTCTTCATCGTTTATGTGTCAATGGTCACTGGACATTAGACCCACCCAACAGATTTTTGGGACACGTGTAAATGGTCGAGAAAAAGCGGTATGACAAAGACAAAAAGGATGTTATTGTTAGCGTTTTTATTTTTAAAAAAAAAAAAAAGACAAACAAAAACAAAAGCAAAAAAACACAACAACAGCAAAATAATAATCATAATAATAATAATTTAAAAAAATAATAATAAGTAAAAAATAAATTAATTAATTTTAGAAAATTAAAACAAACAAACTAATGCAGTTCAAAATTAATGGAAATATCATCAGCATGCAGGCCCAAAGTGTAGGAGATATGATCGGATGGACAGCTAGTCTGACAGAGAAATTTACATAAAGAGAACCATCCAGATAGATCAGACAAATCAAACAATCAGACAGACTGACAATCAATAGACAACAAACACGCATAGAAACAGAGAAATCAGATAGACGAGAAATACGAGTATAATGACACACACAGACTAATTCTAAAAAAAAAAAAATGCCAAACAGACGAACAAACATACAGTTAGCTAAATAGAGAGACAGACAGACAGGCTTATAGATATAGAGAATATAATATTTGTATTCCTAGTCGTAACGAAAGGTAGGTACAAAGAGTCAGTTCTCACATACCACGTCCAGTTTGCCCTGTTTGCAACCTATATAGCTTACAAAAGCCGAAAATATTCTTAATCTCTCATAATTTCAACAGATCAAGACATGGTCTCACAGCAACTAGACCCAATTTTAATATTGGTGATAGCTAAGTGAAGTGTTTAGTTCTTCACACTGAGCAATCAAAATCAACAGACATTAAGAGCACTTACTCCCTTGTTGATAAGGGCTCTTGTCCGGAGAACGCATTTGATTTCTCTCTGAAAGCGAAGTTTTGAAACGGTCAGGGTGTCTTCACGGGGATTTTAGTAGAAGAGGACAGACCAATGACTCACAGAAAGGCAAACATTTGTTCTTAGCTCTATATACTTTATACACATGACACTTGAAGCTATAGCAGTTAGGACAATACCCACTCTATTGTTTAGAAACATGTCAAATTCTTGGATTTGTGTACCGAAACTTTTGCTTGGCAAGGGAGCGCAATATTGACGACAGTGAATCTGCGAATACATGATTTTAAAACTTGTTAGGATAACCGATTTTAATCCAGGAAAGACAACAGAATAAGCAAATACAGATCGTAAAATTTGAAAGGTCAAATTTAAATGATACATTAATTTTTCATTCGCTCATTCAGTCTATTTGTTTTTCTTGGTTCTTTCTTTGATCTTTGATCTTTTTTTTCTCTCTCTCTTTATTGCTTCCTTACTTTCTTCTGTCGCTTTTTTTTTTTCGTCTTTCTTCCTATTTTTCTTCTATCTTTCTCTTTTCTCTTCCATCTTTCTTTCCTTCTTCTTTTGTCTTCTTTCTCCATCTTTCCTTCCCTTCTTCTTTTTTTTGTCATTCATTCTCTTCTTTCATTATCAATTGTCGAGACGTTAGAATGTGCACTTATTTCTCCGGAAAAAACTCTTGACTTTTAGTATAATTTCAACAGCAATGAATCAAGTTTTCAAAATGTTTAAATATTCAGTCATCACTCTTCTTGTCTCTTGCTACACATGCATTCAAAAGAAACTGGAAGAAAGGAAGAAAATGAAAGAAAGAGAGAAAGGAAGGAAGGAAGGAATTCAACAGACAGACTGATTAGAGGAAATGAGAAACTAAATGACAGAAAGGGAAAGATATAGAAAAAAGGAAAAGAAAAGAGAGGGTTGGGCAAATAGTAATTAGATATACCATGGAGACAGAATGAAGAGAAAGATGTTAAATATACACTGTGTTCATATCTTCACTCATCTACCAACTAATTATTTGCCTTCCAAATCTAGATGCACAAAATCTCTACTCACCAAGTTATCCACAAGACTGCCAAACACCTTTCCCAGGGTTAAATCTGTTCTTGGCAATATGTCCTCTTTGTGAAATAGTCCATAATATCTTACATACAAAACCACCCATGCAATACACAAAACAGAATTCTTTCTTTCTCCTCAACTGTTTGGAGACAAATGTGTTAATGTGGAAACATTCTGGGCCGTTTTAATCCATTGACATATAAATTTGTATTTAATTCCCCAATCCCATATTTACCTCGTCGATTTTACCGGCAACAATATGATAACATACATTGTTCCTACCCGTGATCGATCAGCTATACGTTTTCCTTATCTGTGCTTGTTATCGTCGATATTTGTTACCAGTGCGAACGCTGTTGACTCAATTCTGTTCGAATTAATGACAATTTCACATATAGAAAAATTTCCCGTCTTTCTTCACGTCCCAAAGACAGTAAACAATTATTAAGATACTTTATATTTATTTTACTTTTTTTTTAAGTCACATCACAAGTAATACGCCGAAGATCGTTGCTATCGTAAATCCAAAGTTTGAATGCAGGACACTTATGATAATAATAATAATAATCATACATGTACCACAATAAACAATAATAATAATAACAATAACAATAGCCTGTGAAAGAATACACAAGAAACTGTAGAATTACTTTAAATGGCAATCTCAACAACCAAATAAGAATCACTAGTCCTGTGATCTGCCATGCGACTTCTGCCTGTAATGCTGGAGCTAATGCCTTGCCATGTTGCAAACGCTGAAGGTAAAACAGAGGCCTCCTTTCGGTCCTATGTACCTTTGTGCTGTCAGTTCCCGCGCAGTGGAAATCCCAGATCCCACACAGCAGGCAGTTAGAACCCGTCCGTGGGCTAGGGGGAAATTACTCTTGGATGTCTGCGGAGCTAAAGGAGTATTGGAACAAGATAGAGTAAAAGGAGCTCCTACTGTTGAGTTTTGTTTGTTTGTTTGTTTGTTTGTTTTTTCAAGGCCTTACTTTAAAGATATTCTTTCCTCTTGCTATTATCTTTAAAAATCTTTTAAAAAATAATGATCTTCAAAAGTTATTAAAATACGAGCTGAAGCTATCCTGAACATTCCAAATTCAAGGCAACATCATCTCTTTACTTATTTATTTATTTATTTATTTATTTATTTATTCTGTATGGATCCCAAAAGGCAGCTCAAAATACAGGTAATTTTTCATAGATTGAAGCCTTTGACAACATCTCTCAAATCTGCAATGACTGCAAGAAAATGGCGTCTGTCTTCCGATAAAGCCCACTATTTGTTCACCTTAAGAAATAACAAAATGTACCACTATATTAGAGAAATTGTATGTACGTTTAAACATCAATTAGTATATATTAATGACTGCCCTGAGTTTCTGCTTCTCGTTGTCACCCCCCTCTATTTCTGTGCGCTCTTGATAGCAATTTGTGTTGTGCAGGATGTCTGCAGCAATGCTAGTAATATTTGCAATTGTTTAACTCTTTAAACAATGTCTGTATTGAGTCCAAAGGAGCGTTTAATTGAGTTCGGCATACACAGCACAATGAGCCACCATGAGGAAATTCAATACGTTTCACACGATGATAAACACCATATCCAATTGTATGGATACTCCAGATGCACAGGTCTTGTGCAGTGGAAAATTAATGACTGACTCAGCAATGGAAGTCAAACAAGGCCATCTTCTATCACCTACACTTTTTAAAGAATTCCTAACAATCGAACTGCAAGGTAAGAAATGAATAAGAACCAGTGGAGCTTGTAAAGAAGCTAAAAAAAAAAAAAAAAGTTGCCGGCAAGCATGGCACTCCAACAACTTTAGAGAAAACAATGGGCTTGACAATAAACATTAACTCTATAATCACTATTGTTACGGTCTATGGATTTAAAAGAAAAAATGAATAAAATTATAGAAATTTCGATTACTTCCGTGCCATCACATTTGGAGAAAGAACGAAACTGAAAGTAATATCAACAGCAGCACGAGAGACAACAGAAACCAATAGGATATTGCTTAACACAATAGGATATTCCTTGACACAAATACATGTTTCGGTATCCAGAGCAAGAGCAGCTCGTGCTGCTGCAGGCACGTTTTTCTTTTTCATTTTTTTTTTTCTTCCTTTCTTTTTTTCTTTTTGGTTTGTTTGTTTGTTTGTTGTTCAATATTTCCGCATGCATGTGTGTCATCTACTGTGAATAAGTTTTGTAGTTAAAAAAAAAAGAAGAAGAAGAAGAAGAAGCAGGGAGAATTAAATTCCTTATAAGGTTTTGTGGCATTTCCTGTTTAAATCATGTTTCCGTCGCAGAAACAGGGATTTAGCCTACTGTAGAAAAAAAAAAAGGCGGAATATGAGATAAAATGGACATTATTGTCATAAAACAAGTGTTGAAACGTCCATTCCGTGAAGAATATTATGTAATTGCACAGACTAAAATTATCAAGGTTGGAAGATTCGTAGCTGATAATAGCAATTTAAAATAGATGAATAAATAAATAAATGAACAAAGAAAGAGATGAAAAACAAAACAAAACAAAACAAAACAAAACAAAAAAAAGAAAGAGGTAAAAATAAATACAAAATGAATATTGATATAGACAAGCACTTAAAAACACAAATAAGAACAGCACATAAACAAAGAAAGGCAGGTGCAGAGGTAAAACAATTTTAAGAAGACCTTTCGAACTCCAGAACGCTTGCTTATGTCTGGAGACTGGACGGGTCGCAGGCAGACAGGAGAAGGATATCTCGACGAATGAGCTTCCCCAAAGATTAGAGGGAAATCGGCAATACTATCGGAACAGAAGAAACCATAGATTTAAATTTTAGGCTCAGTCCCCCAGCTTACTGACAGCATTTCAATCGTAGTGGACAATCTCCATGACTGGGTTATCTGTGGTATTTGCTTTGTGTCCTTGAGTTGTAGAGAGGGGTGGACTTGAACGTTGTACAGCTGTCTGCGCCGGTCCTCTTGCCACTCTTAGTTTGTCAAAACAAGGCAAGGGTGGGAAGATTGATATGTACATATACATATGTATGTATGTATGTATGTATGTATGTATGTATGTATGTATGTATGTATGTATGTATTATGTACGTATGTATGTACGTATGTATGTATGTATGTATGTATGTATGTATGTATGTATGTATGCATGTTTGTTCACCTACTCACGTATCTCTCTACAAACCTACCACCTGCCTATCCATCTACCTACCTATTTACCTACCTACATACCAGTCTACCGACCTACCTGCCTATCCACCTACCTCCCTTCCTCACTCTTCCATTCCTCTTCCCCTTTCTCTTTCCATGCATCGATCTAGCCATTTATCAACCTGTCTGTCTGTCCATCAATCCATCTACCTGTCCGTCCGCCGCCTGTATGTCTGAAAGTCTGCTTATATTATTATGTCTATCAATCTGCTTATTATATATAATATCTGTCTGTCTGCTTATTTGTTGTCCATCTGTCTGTTTAAGTTAACTAAATGTAACATACGGTTATCAATCTCTTTCACTGGACAGCAGGGACATGGCAGCTCTTTATGACGTTATCGTGGTGGGTGCTGGAGTTGAGGGGTCATCAAGTGCATACAGTTTGGCCAAATCTGGCAAGAAAGTTCTTCTCTTGGAGCAGGTCAGTTCCTTACCAAAGGGAAGACAATGCTTAGTGTACTAAAAACTGATGCGATTTGTATACTAATTCATGCATACAGCCCATATGTTCCACTTGTTAACTGAACCCGGGGGTTGCCGCCGCGATAAGCTCACACAGAAATTGTATGTATGTGCGTACTATGTATGTATGTATGTATGTATGTATGTATGTATGTATGTATGTATGTATGTATGTATGTATGTATGTATG
>JBCAUA010025168.1:0-12539 GCA_038406235.1 Peronia verruculata
GATAGATAGATAGATAGATAGATAGATAGATAGATAGATAGATAGATAGATAGATAGATAGATAGATAGATAATAAAAGAAAGGCTCAAAGTCGTGTCCATATATATATACATATATAAATATACGCGCAGTAAGAGAGATTTTCCGTCATATTTAGAGAGAGAGAGAGAGAGAGAGAGAGAGAGAGAGAGACTGCAGTCATATTTAGTTATAGTGAGTGATGTTTCCAGTAAAATTTTGAAATAGGAGACAAATCTTCAGCTATGTATACATAGAGGGGATAGAAGGTTTCAAAAATAGGTGATAAAACTAGGGAGCTTTCAAATCCCGTATACACTGTGCGACTTTTCCAGTGATTTGAATTTAAAAAAAAAAAGATTTATAAAAAATGATTTATGAAATGGTTGAAGTGTTTAGCTATAAGAAAAGATTTACAGTCAAAACTTATGCGATGAGAAATCATATTAAAATAGTACAGGAAGGTACCAAACATGTTTGCTTCGGAAAAGCTTTTCTGTCATATTTATATATAGCTGAAGAAGTTCACAGTCATAATATACTGTAGGAAATTTTTTTTTTCGCACTTGGATGTAGAACGTTTCCAGTTTCCAGTCATATTTATTGCTTAAACGAGAGACCGTCAGCGTGCCTGATTTCAGCTCTATCGCCGAGCCGTTCTGATAGAGCGGTTATTAGATATGATGATGGGTTTCCAGTGTGTCTGTGTGTCTGCTCTCGTAGGAAGATATATCTACGGCTTGTCTATACCTGTGCAAGTATTTATCCACCTTTGATTGCTCTCCCCCTCCCCCCCCCCCCCATCTCCTTTATTTCCCCCTTTCGTCTGATTGTCTTTCAGGTGTGTTTAGTTTCTAATTTTCTCACTTTCTCTCTTTCCTCTCTCGCTCTGTCGGTCTCTCTCTCTTTCTCTCTCTCTCTTTCTCTCTCTCTCTCTCTCTCTCTCCATCACCCAAGCTAGGAATTCTCCTAAGTCAGTTATATTTTTCCTTCCGTTTTTTTTTTTTTTTGTCCGCACTTGACTTCTTTTTCTTTCTTTCTATCTCTCGTTCTGAATTTCTCTTTCCGATGCCAACTCGGCTTGGCGGCAAAGATTACGTGTGGCGAAGGAGAGATATAAAAGAAAAAAATAAAATGAATGGCGGAGGGGGGGGATACCTGGAGGGGAAAGACGAAAAGGGGAGGGGGCGGGGTTGTACTGATTGTTTGCATGCTTGCAGTTGGAGACGGGGATGAGCGAGGGAGTGAATCATTGGTGTGCTCACCTCACCTCTTTCCAGTTCGAGCACATGCACACACCTATGTATACATACACGCTCCGCCCGCCTCCTCCCCACCCCTCCAGCTCTTGGCTGCCTCCAAGGTGTGTTTCTACCGCTCGGCTGTGACATTTTCCCAATGCATTGGCCGCCCTTAGGCTTTGCGGAGTTTTGTTCGCCTTTTTCCCCCTCCCTTTTTTAAAGCAACTTCTACCTGGCGCTAGCTTCTGGATCTGCTAAGATGTTTTGTGAACTAGTGGAAAAGGCATTTGTTCTAATGTGAGAATATATAACCCAGCTTTTGGTGCCCGACCTGCTTGCAGTCTGGATTGAGACAAGCCGGAATGTTCATGTTCTTATGTAACAGCACAGTGAAATGTTAAAGGTTCTTGTACCCGGTGGTGACGAGCCTGTGAATTTTTGTTTCCCTCTTTCATCTAGGAACGTAACAGCTCAGTGCATGCGTCATGTCTGATTTTCCTGGCTAAGGCAGGCAGACTGGCCCAGTTTCTTTGTTGTGTATTTTATATTCGGGAAAATAGATCTTAGATCTATGCGTGAGGAAAATGGAGTTGTAATGGCATCGCCACAGATATCAATACTGAAAAAAAAAAGAATCTTTTGATGTGGATCACTTTCAGGATGTATTTGGTTGGTACTGTCATTGCTGAAGCCGATTACTTTCTATGCAGTCTTGTTTTTCATGGAAGCAAAATAATCGTTTCCGCGAAATGCCGACGGTTTCCTGTTATATTGTTCAGCACAGAGAGCGCTCGTAACATTACATGTTGTTCCTTTGTATTTGCGCGCTTAAGTCGAACAAAGACACGTTTTTTCTCAGATTATTGGCTTTGACAGTAAATTGGGTCCCTATATTGTTAGGGCTGTTTGTTTTGTTCTTGAATGCTTTGATGTAGAGGTTTGATTTGCTCAGAGCTTTTTGAACCTGTAGTCGGGAATCCGTAATTCGTAATTCCTTGTGAAGTCGGGATGATTGGACAGACCGGTTGGTTTATCGGAACAGGCGAAAGACATTTGACTTTTATCATCGGACATGTTGCAATTTGTGCTAGCAGGTGTTTGCTGTTGTTTGTCCCTTTGGTGTTTGTTATTGTTGCTGTTGTTGTTGTGCATGTATTGTCCATTTTGTGTGTCTCCCAAATTGACTTTGGGTGTTTGGAATGCGTCGATATCCTTCCTGTGATACTGGGGGGAACAGAGTTCTCACTGTTGGCGTTAATTTGGCCAAAAAGGCTGCTGACTTCCCCAAGATGTGGTTGTGAGGTGTTGGTTCATAAGATACAGGTGGGCTTCCAGCCTGAGAGACGCCGAGTGGAGATATTTTTTCTCTTTGCTTAACCCTAGGATGAAAGCGCCTCATTATCTCATCTTGTGAAAGGAGATCATGACTATAATAACGAGCTATCCAGGAGACCTGTGCACCACAGCTAAACATAAGTCGACGTTATTCTATCCACCCACTATCTAATCAATTGAAACATTGGGAGAGAAGTGGGCGTTTTTGATTTGTTTTGTTTTGTTTTGTTTTGTTTTTATATATTATAGCCCATGGTGAATGTATAGAATTTCATTTCTGGCATTAGCGGTACACTTATCAGGCTAAGACAATGTTCTCTAAGTCTTCCTGGTTCTGATACTATTCGTCATTTTTTGTCCTCATCAAATGTGAATGTGTTCTATATATTAAATGGGATTTCCCTCTGAGAGTTAACAAAGCCTGTTTTGTCTTCTGTGATTTTGTCATACCTTATCTTATATTTTGCACTGGAACTCCAAATCAAACATCGTGCTACATTAGATCACCTTATAACCTCTGTCATTTGTAAAACATGCCTTTTGATATCATTATGGAAATCTGCCCCTGCGCCAGTGTCCACAGACGGTTTCATTGTTAACCTTAAAGATGTCAAGAAAAATTGTGGAGGTATCAGGCTTTCAAAGATAACATTTCTTCGTTATTAGGAAATTATGTTCTAACGTAAAGATGCTTTTTTTTTCCTTGTGGCCATCAGTCGTACGCTGCTGTAATAGAAGAGAGAAATTCAGAGTTAAATGTGAAATAGGTGGTCTGATGTCGATCCTGGTGTGCAGCAGAAACTGAAAGAACTGTCATCTCTGACAAATGAAATATTTTTCTTGTGGGCAGATTACAGATAGATAAGGTAAGATTATAGCAAGATAGCCTCCTAGGAGGCTGAAAGGCCCCACCATACGTTAATCCGTAGAAGATAAACTTCCTTCAAAAGAACTTTAATTTACAGTAGATGAGGTAAATAAATGTATGTCAGATGTTTTCACATCCCAGGCAGACAGGAGATTAGTAACCTTGATTCTTCAAATGCGAGGTAGAACGAGCGAGTCTTTCCTCAAATCGACCTCTCGACAGATCAACACCCTCTGGAAGCAAAAGATGATTGCTTGAGTCCTGAAGAAGGGAAGACATGCTATTTACCAGCTGTACTTTACGATTAACACGGTCAGTGTGATCTCTTGTTAACTCAGACGTTCTTTGCTAACATTGGGAACCATCACTGATTCTGCTGCACGTCACCAGTTCATCTTTGTATTTATTTCTGTAATTCTTACACACTGCTGATCCACTGATTCAAGATTAGGAATCTGATGAATATATAGCAGACCAGAAGTTATATATTTTCTGTAAGCGATTTTCTTTTTCTTTACCCCATGTCTCGGAAAAAGAAAGTTGCATGTTTGAAGGGAATTAGGAATTACATCGTGAACATAATTGGTGACGTGAATACATTCTCGGGATGGATGTAAAACTGTTGTATGCAGATGAATCCTGGCTTCTGTAATGTTTGTTAGTTTTATATTGTAAAAAATGTTAGAGAGAATGCGAGCGGTCATCGCAATAGTCTTTGACAGATTGTAATCTTAAATTCAAGGCTTAACCACTGCAGTCCATCTTGTAAGAATTCTCTTCATAACCATGACAGCAAAACTTCATCGATACACATCAGCAAAGAAGTTGGGCAGTTCCTGAAATTAACTGTTCACACAGGGCTCAGCAAAGCACATACAGATTTTATTGTCTTTCTTGCCATGTTCTGATGCCGATCTACCTCCCGTCACTACACATCAGTTCCTTGTGTTCTCACAGGCGAGCTGGCAACTGGCACGTCAGGGGGAGACAACTGGTCGGACATGCACTGACAGAACACCTTTCCTCTGAAAACTTCTGTCTCAGGAAAACAGTGATTTAGTTTATTGATCTCTCTTTTAGCACATTGTGTGTAAAGTACAGTTTTTAGGGAACGGAATGAAGTTAGGTGTCTATAGTTAAAAGGTAGTTCGTTTTGAATATATTAAAGGGAAATAAGTGACATTTGACGAGAAACTTGTTTTATGAAAGTCCTTTGTGCTGTGGTAGAGGAATGTAAAGGCCCTGATTTCAGCTTGACTGATTTATATTATCTAACCAATTATTAGCCTCCTCTATGGCAGATCTCCCCCCCCCCCCTTTCCCCCTCGCTCTTGATGGTTGATAAACAATGTAGCCATCTCTCTCCAAACTGTTGCAATTTTTGCAATTTCTTTATTTTCCATCAGGTGAAAAACGCAAGCAAAATATGAGAAGGGAGGAAAGCATGGTAGATATTCAAGCCTATTTCAATTGGCTCAGCGAAATCCTCCCCATCATTATCATTCAGACATCTTTAGAGTGACATTAATTTCTTCTTTGATCTTCAAACTCAGAGAATTATCGGATTATCTTGTCCCAAAATCAAATCCGTAGGCGGTTAGTTTTCCTCTTTGTCTTTAAAAAAAAGTTACGGGGCGGTCATAAAGCTGTCAAACTTGATCGTAAATCCACGAGTAGCACCGGCTGTACAGGGCGTAATAAAAGGGGCACTTTTATTCCAGTCCAGGATTTATGGAATTTCTCACATCATTTAGGCAGTGAAGCTCAATTATTGAAAGGAATCAGCTCTGTGCACTCTTTTTAAGAGGTATATAACTTGTATTTTTAAAATAAAACTTACGAAGATGTGATATTAAATTTTCGATGTTTAAAGAACGCGACTGATTCAATGCCATCACTTACATCAGATACAAAATTGATGGACTATGAATATCATTTTCAACTGCTATTTAACAGAACCAAATGATATCACACGTGTCCTCATCCCACTTTGACACGTAATTCTAAGATCAGAGAATGAATTTGTATAAGATTATATTTGACCAGCGGAAATATTTGCAAGAGAATCAAAGCTCTGGTTTGAATGAAAAAATATGCCTCTCAATCTGCAAAGGTGGGAGAGAATGAATTCCCAAAATAATCGGTTAAAAAATGAATTGAAATCGTGATGAATAATAAAAAATTGCGTGTGATAAATTGGAAGTTCGTACTATTCTAGACAGAAGCAGCTTGCAAAAGGACCTGTTGAAAGACGAATTCAATTTCCCCAGGTGTCAATAAATGCTTATACCTGAACGTAAGCCTCTTAAATTGTTACTATTCTGGTTCCCAGGAGTCACCATGACCTGCCCTAGAACTGGTTCACCTATTACTTGACCTCTGACGAGCCGTAAGTTATGGAAATGCAGTGGTCTGAGATTTGGATTGATCTTTCCCATCAGTGCCTGGATCCTTTTATAACACAATGTTCCTATTTTCTCGGAGATTGAAAAAGATGCAATTTTTCTGTTGTACATAACAGAATTGGCTACCACTCTGGGTTCTATTGATGTTACCGTTTTGTTCCTTTCTTGCTGTTCTTTTTTTCCCTCATTTCTGAAAGGCATGAACAGGTGTCAGAATGTCGTCATTGATGCCCTCCATCTCCACCTCCCCTCCCCTTCCCCTTCCAGGGCTCTTCCCACCAGCCCTTTCCTTCTCCCGGCGATGGGACTAACGATTTAATCTAAGTGTTTTTTAACGGGGACAGGGAACTTCGGACAGCAATCAAAGGCCGATCGCAGGACAGGCAGGTGCTTTGATAACTCTTTATTTGTGGAATTCAAGTGTTCTTACTTTAGCAGGTGACCTTATAGGACGTGGCAGCTCTGCCTTTTGGCTGGCACAATTTGTGAATTCTTTTAGTCCCATCCCAGTGGTCCTGACACACAGAAATATGTCGATTTCAGACAAAGTTGTGAACTTCTGAGACGGTTAAGGAATCTCTGAGATCATCAATTATCTTTGGTGTTTAGATGATCAGTGTTAGCCAATGTGGAGAAGAAGAGAAATTGGAGCAGCTGATGCAGGTCGTTAGGTGGTCTCTTGATGATTACTGCCTGTCAGGCTGACGAGAAGGCGAGAAGGCAGAAGTGCAGACACACAGAGAAAGAGTTCAGATCAGACGAGGTGGTACAGGTCTCTAGATGATCTCAGCACCCCAAACCTTAGAGAATAAGAAGACAGACAGACGGACAGACAGACAGACGGACAGGCAGACAGACAGACAGAGAGACCCAGACAGCCTCAGACTGAGAGAATCTTATCAGAGCAGGTGGTGCAAGTCCCAAGGAGCAGATCCAGCGACACGGACTCGCCAGTCTCCCATGCACTCACACACACACGCATCCATGTGGGATCTACTTGAAGCACTCAGTGAGTCAGAGGACAGACATGCAGAGTGAGTTTGTCTTGTGGGAGTAGCCAGGACGTGGCAGGCACGAGGCTCGAGATGACACGGACCGGCTGATTTTGGCAAAATTCTGGTCAGGACAGCCCGAGTACTTTTATTGATGATACCCAATCAGCTGCTCTGTTTTTGTTGCGATCGATCGTTTTTTTGTTTTTTTTTAACTGCTTGTTTGTTCTTTTTTTTTTTTTTTCAGAACAAAGGTGTGCACACATCAGCAGAAGCGTCTGGAGTGCCCACCTTGGCTTTTTTCTTAGAATCATTGACTAGGTCAGTCCTATTTAAATTTTGTACCAACTCTTGGCACGGGAAAAAAAGCCTTGAGTCAGATGTATTATGAACATTGAATAAAACTTCTATATGAAATTCGAAGCCAAATGTACTCTCAGACAACCCATTGATTCAAGCTTTCATAGTTCTGTGGACTTTTTTTTTTTTTTAAATCGGCTAGCATTCAGTTGATTGATTAGGGTAGCAAATTTGGCAACAAAGTGCACTTCTTCAATTATTCATTGTCTTTTATCTCTTGTGAAATGCGTGTATTTCATCTTCGATGGAGAGCAAAGACCACTTGTGTTGTATGCGGGAATACATCTAATCAATGGATTCCCATTCAGCTTTTCTGTTACTTTCTGTTAGTTATGAAAATTTTAACGCCGCCTGAGGCGGGGCTGCACATTATTGGATTTTCAGAACAAAGGCATTGCAAGATTCATCAGTTTTGTTAACAAGATGGCTGACTTCCGCTTCGCTATTTAGTCGATTTGGTAAAGTAAGAGACAGCGTATAGAAGGGATTGATGCAGGTTTTCATACATGTTTTAGAGAATTAGCAGTTATTCATACAACTTAAAAGAGACAGTTATAAACACACATGCATATTCTTTGAAGCAGGTGCTTTCAGTTACCTCACTACATAATTCAACGTGCAGATCATACAAACATCATCATCTTCATAGTGTTACAGGTACTTTACCATATTTAGTGATTTGCGGGTTATATCTATAAAGGCGCATTTTGCACAGGCGTCTCTTGGTGCGTGATAGAAGGTTAGTCTGTTTGTTTGATGAGATTATAGTTCTTAATCATTTTTTTTTCAAAGTAATCGTGAAGGAAATATGAAGTTGAAAGGTATGTAGAGTTACCATGATGGGAAAAATAAGACATAAAGTCGGTGGAACATAGCTGAAGAAATATCAAAGAGGAGACAGTGGTTAATTGAATGAAGGAACCATTGGATCATGGCGGTTTAAGAGAAACGGTCAGAGAGAAAGACAAGAGGAGAAATACGGCGGAATGTTGAGGAATAGGGCAAGAAAGAAGGAGGATGAATATTTCTGAGGATCGTCCTGAGGACAAAGAGGAAGACATGGGAAGAGAGAGCATGAAAGATTTATGAGGGAGGTTACAGACAAATGCATCGCACTCGGAGATCAGGGAGAGGAGAAAAGAATGCTAAGTAACACTGGGGAATAAGGAATTTCAAATTGGCAGGGCGAATTAAAAAAATAAAAAAAAGGAATTGTCGCAAAGAAAAAAGAAGACATCTGAGAACAGAGAATTAAGGATTTATGAGGGCGAGGTTTTGGAGTTATATTAGCATATTATGCATCAGAATTTGGCTAGAAGAGGAGAACTTGCAAGGAATACCTAGGGCATCAGAAGTTTCATAAAGACGAGGCCAACAGGAATGAAGACTACTAGGAAGAAGAAAGGAAGACAAAGAGTGGGCGAGGACGGTAGAGGAAGCAGCAGGAGGAGGGAGAAGAGGAGGGGGAATACTCGGAGACATTCCGTTTGTGTTTTGTAGATGAAGTGTGGAGGAACCTTCAGTAGGTGCTGGGCCAGGCCAGAGACATTGGTCTGTTTACGGGAGGTGTAAGAGAGAGAGAGAAAGACAGAGAGAGAAAAGAGGTGAGGACGGGTTCGCGGCACACCAAATGTTGATAGACAAACATTGAAACGTGTCCCCTCTTCACTTGGCCAAGCACTTTCACCTCAAGTGATGCAACTGGAAGGAGGTGCTTGTATTATATTCGAGGTTTATCTTAAAAGACTAAGCAAATTCACGTTTGATTTACTTCGGATAGGCAGGATGGATAAAATACGAAAACCGTGTTACTCTGTGCTACTAATGGTTTTATCTTAACGTATTTCAACTTGTTTATTTTACCTTTTTTTTATCCTATTGTATCTTATTTTATATACCTTATCTGCGCGTATCTTTTCTCGCAGGGTGGACCTGTAGTTAAATGGGAGGTGCTGTACAATATTCATAGATCTATGCCGTTGTATTTGTTAGTAGATGTGTGTTAAGGTTTAGTAGATTCAAAGCATCAGTTTGTGCTATATTTCATACTACCACTCGACCGCAGTGATACGAATTGGAGACAGCGTCTTCTCTTTGTTCTAGAAAGCTCGAAAGCTTGTTATATAACGTACGGGCAAAGGAAACCACGAGCAGGCAGGTAGGGAGGGTGGAATTGCTGGGAATGTGCTCAACTCGCTGTTGTCTTGTCTGATGGCAGGGATAAACAATGGAGCAGGTTGTTGCCACCGTCCACATTTCTCCTCCTCCCCCCCCCCTTCTCCCCAACTTACTTTCTACCTTTCCTTCTCCTGATTTAGGATTCCGTTATCCAGTCCTCTGTGATCCTTTTAGGTCACCATGACTCGAGTGTGAGCACACGGCAGTTCTACTGCAGATCTGGCTATGAATCGGTACATTTCCAATACACTGTGACAAATAACCTTTTGCCAGAATATTTGCCTTTCCAGAAAAGTTGACATTTGATTTTGTATTGTCCCTTCAAACGTCCCACAAAGAGGAACATAGTTTTGTGGAGAATAAAGAACTGCAATAGATGGGGTTTTAATATTGTAGAAAGTTAACATTTGAACATATGAAGAAATCGTGAAACTCTGTTAAAAAGTGTTTTTGTCAATGTTGTTGGTAGTCTCTATATAAACACTGTCGTTGTCTGTGACTGGGGCGCCTTGAAGCTTGGCAACTGCTTCAGATTTTAATCCTCACGATTTAGATTTCTCTTTGATATCTCATTATTGGAGAATGATTAGCTGAAGGGGAGAAAGGAGGGAAAAACGGCTGGAAACCTTCAGGTTTGAAGTTCTTAGTTTGACAGGGAGGATGATTCTTAAGGAGGATGATTCTCTGTAGCATGGTATTTTCTTGACGTTGCAATTTGTCCTCAAGTCTGGAAAGAATTAATAAGAGACGTGAGTGTTGTTTCTTATAGTTATTATGTTCTGCGGGCTAGAGCATAATTATTTTCTGATATTTGGCCATACGCAGTGTATTAAGTAAAGTGTTTTCCCTATTGTTTCTGAATCTTCAATGTGCAGATTCATGTCTAGCTGACTTATTAACTCAGATATTTATTAAGATTGTTGGTCTGCTCTGCTGTTGTCATTAATGTTGCTGCTGAGGTTGGTGACGGTGGAACTATCGTTGCAAACGTCAGTATTGTTGCTATCGTTCGCCTGAGAGTCCTCCAAGATGACAATGGCTGAACCTGCCATTGCTATCATCAGTCGATCTTCAATTACGAGAACATTGTAATTGGTTGAGTCTGATTGTCATCTTCGTTATCAATCTTATATGTGAGCCAGGATCGTCTATTAACAATACAAAGCGTTACAATCACTATGACTATGGCAGTCTGTCCACATTGGGCTCTTCATTCAGGCCATTAAAATAGAAGCTCGTAGCAGATATTTCCTTTATTTTCTCTTCAGTTCCCAAGCTCCTTCCTTTCATCTCTGCTATCAACTGGCGTCAGAAAATACTTATCGATCTGAGCACTTTGTTTGAATGTAGACATATCCCCCTGACACGCTGACGCTGATATGCCATCCAAGCCACGGCCACTTCTTGACATCTGTCACAGTGGTCTGCTCTTGACGTTCCTAGCAACATTTGCCACATATTCACCTGCTGTTTTGGAGTTATCTGCTCTTCATGAATGCTTGTAGGGGCCTTGAACATGGCGTAAAGGCTGATATACGAGTAGCATTTACAGAAAGAAGGCGTGGATTATTGATTAATTGCTGTGTCCTGTCAACAATATTATATTTTCTATGAACTATAGCGTTCCATGGTGCTATTCATTATTATTATTATTTTTATTATTTTTTTTTTAAGTGTTTCAGAAAACTGATTTTCGTTCAATTGAGTTCCAAGGCATTATTTATCAACATAAATTCCAGAAGATGGTTATATTCTTTGTGCCTCTTATTTCATTTCTAAACTGTTTCGAGACATTCAATTTCCAAGAGAAAACACACAGGATATCGTTATATCTTTTTTCTTGATTCTGTTTAACATTATGCCTTCATTTAGACATGTTTCAGGGCTCACAATTGTGCCGGATATTTTCCTCTTCTTCTTCTTCTTTTTTTTTTTTTTCTAATCAGTCTGTTCTATAGTGCTTCAATGTTAATGTAATTCATTCTCTTGACTTTCAAAGTTTTACATTATTTTGTCTAAGATGATATTATATTCTTTACATAGGAATATTTTGCTAAAGCTTTTTGGTTCGGCTGAGATCCAAGACATCAAGTGTTTCTGATAAGGCACAGTGATGATTGGTGTTACCTGTTGATTGTCGCTCGTGTATAGGAGTGACCACTGGGATTGAGAGCTCACCCAGCTAACAGAGTGATGAGAAGTGGTCGCACTGGGGGGTGAGCTTTTGGTGGTCACTCACATTCAGAATGCAGAGTGTGTGAGGGAAACGGGCAATTTTCTCTTAGGACTTTCATACCAATGTGGTCATATTCTAGTGGTCAGTGTCGAAACAACGCCCAGTGTCCGGTGCCGTAGCAGCTGAAGGGATCGACAAGCTGTAGACCCCTACGGGATCTTACCGATGGTGCCAGACACTGGAGTCCCCGGCCGGCCACAACTGGACTATCGCCATTTCACCTACAGATCGTCTTTTCAACTGACCAGGATCTCTTGCACGACGGACCATGTTCGAGTCGTTTTTGTAAGTCTCCAGGCTTTTTTGTATGTTAGCCAACACCGCTACGCACATTAACTTGTGTTTCTTTGTTGTTTATATTTTGCTTAACCGTTACATTCGTCGTTTTTTCTTCATAGTTTCACTAACGGGTAATGTTGTTTTTAACAATTTAGGTCTCGCTGTGTATTTAATTTGTTCTAGCTCGCTGGCCGCTTTAAGTGTCTTGCACTAGCACTAAATTGGTTTTTTATAAATAAATTTACACACATATTTGCTATTTACATATTTGTGTTAGTTTCGTTTCATTTCATAGATGTCCGCTGCTTTTAGGTGTATATTTTTCATGTTTCCTAACATAAATTGATCGGAGTATGTTCTCCGTTGAAGTTTACTATAGATTACTCAGTAATGTTACTTGTTTATAATGATAGATATAGTCGTACATAAATTGAAACAGATATATCCTTTACTTTCGTGTGTAATTATAACAGATGTAGTTAGAATGTGATTAGGTTGCTACAAGTGTGTTGGTGTTAATGTGTCTTCATTGACAAGGAGAGCGGCGAATGATGGACGAGGCTCTCCAGCAGGAGAGGCAGATGGGCGAATGAGACGTGAAATGGGGGGGGGGGGGGGGGGGAAGGG
>JBCAUA010025179.1:0-12539 GCA_038406235.1 Peronia verruculata
TAAGAAAGAAAATTTGCAGAGATTTTGTTTAACGGCCAAATCACCGCAGACTTTACCTCCTAAATCGCATGGAACAGAGGCTTGCGTCTATGGTAACTAAGGAACTTGACCCCTGCATGGCGCTCGCCGCCGCCATGTTATGAGCGCGCCTCGCGGGCTCACTCAACGAGTGAGTAGTGTCTCTATGTGTTATAAGCTCCTTGGGTATATTATATACATTTCCATTTAAATTTAATGAGGACGAAGTATTCATACTTTATAGATAAAGGGGGAAAAAGTGAATGAATTTCAAACTAAGCTCAACTATTAATTTTAAAAGTCTTTGAAACCGATAAAGCACCAAACACAATTACCAAAAGCAACATCTAAGAACAAAAAACAAAACAAAAAAAAAAAAAAAACGAACAAAAATGGTTCTCAAAGAGCATCTTCAGTTTCACCACAAATTAATTAGACATGAACTTGAAAGATCTGTGAAGTGAAAGAAGAAGTACATAGCAGCAGCAAAGAATGGAGAGAAACGCACCATTACCGTAACGTGGATAACACTGCTATCAGTAAAACAGCCATCGCCCAAAATGAAGTAGAATAATGCAGTCATGTTAAACCTTTTCTATAGCCTAATCCATAAATTTCCGCTGACAAGAACAACAATACGAATAACAGAACAAATAATGATAAAAACAAAAAAGTAATAGTATGTAACTTTTCATGTATCACTTGCTTTCAATCTTTTCATATTTACTATAAAATATTATTTCTAATTAGACAAGTATAAACTTTCATTTCCGCCTTTGTGAACAAGCAGTGTTGTCTTATGAAAGAGATGTTCTAGACTACAGCATTGTAATCCATGAAATATTCTGGATAAAGTTAGCAACTTACTGTAATATATTTTTTAAACATGAATACTGACAATTTTTTAATACCCCCCCCCCCTCCCGAATAATTTGTTAAATTCCAGACTCTGTTTAATGTCTTCAAAGGTACTGTTTATTATGCATACAAAATCCCCGTATCAAATAAGAATGGACTTGATCGTATTACTTAGATGCTTATAAAGAAATCTGAGCAGTCCCCCTTCTCCATTAGCATAACAATACTCTACAAAAAGATTTTGGACTTTTCTAAAAAAAAAATATTACTTAAGAGCTGGTAGTCTACTTTATCTAAATTAAAGACATCTACATATTTTTTAGTAAAACAAAATAAAAATTCTGATAAAAATTACATATTCATCGCATTTTAGCAGTGACTGACTGATTTTGCTTTGCTAACAACAATGACTTTATCAGTGATTTTCAAGTAATCTACTCAAACCAGCAACCTCAATGATGAGAGAAGAAAATATTCAGCTTTGGAACCGAAAAGAGTTGGTGTCATTTGTGAGAAAGGAACATCTTAAAAACTAACAGTTCCGAAGATAATGTAGGTTCAATGAAAAACAGATATAGCAGAAAATGGGAGCCCTGAAAACTCCAATAATGTTCCGAGTACGGTAAGATGTGTTTTAAAAGTACAGAAACCCCGAAACATATATATTATTACTCATAGGATATTTCAGATTATTTTCATTTTCAAGTAAGAGAAAAGTTCTATGTTCATTGTATTTTCCTCATCTCTTCTCTTCATAAATTTCAACTCGCATTCCACTTTTCAATGGCCCTTCGAATAGTTATTCTTGATAGCGCGACCATTTACTTAAATGGAGTAGTTAAAAGCCAGGTGTCTTTTGTTGTTGTTGTTGTTGTTGCAGCGTCAATAGGGCCCACTAACAGATCCTCTACTGACTATGTTTTGTAACTGAACCTTATCCATTAACTTTTAACTGCTCTGTTGTTTTCAGTAAAAAAAACCCCAAAAAACTCATAATGTTAGTTTGCAGCTAACTAAATTGAGCCTGAAATGCTTTAATATTTTATAGTTTTTCGCTTAATAATTTTGCTCCTAATAGACAGTTTTCTTTCGAAGTTTGCATCCTTTTCGGAAGCATTAACATTTTGCCTTAACTGAGAGTTACATATTCCTTTCTTTCTTTCTGTTTCATGTTACATATCCGTTAAGATATTATTTTTTCCTTTCCTAAACTATACTGAATTCGACAGATATTCGTTGTGGAACCCTGCCAGGTTTCATGAATATTGTTGTTTAGCAACAGCTTAGTTAGCGGCATCACCAATGAACCACACAAGGACATCACTGATTCTGCTATATGTTGCTGGGCACCTACTGTGAAGGGGTCGAAAGGTTTGCTTTTCCACAGACAGTGCTCCTTAGAAAGTGCAGATTCAGCGAGAAAAATAGCTATAGAAGGGATATTAAATTTTCTAAACCAAATAGCAGCCTACTGTCTGGTGAAAGGTGATTTAATAAAAGCAGTGGTGTTAAAAAGTTGATTACCTTTCTGGAGCCGTCTACAGCTGTAAATATCTATGATAAACAAGTCCAAATAAAAATTCAAATGCATCATTTACTCTTTTCAGATAATGCAAATGTTTAGCAAAGAAAAGAACTTAGCAAAACAAACAAATGAACAAACAAATCAAGAGGATGAACAAAGACTTGGGGATGATGTAACTAAGGACTATAATATGTGAACAAAATGTTAGGAAAGCATACGGGATGCCATTGTTTGTGAAATCCTACTGTTCTGCTTAGGTGATCAAACTCAAATGCTAACTATCTATAAAACAATTCTCTTATCAGATTTGAATAGCCTGTTCAGATATCTCAATGATCTTTTTTTATGCATGGGCTCATGCTTTCGAGATCAAAGTTTCAAGCCATTTCACCGAGCTCATGGGATGCCTTAAAAGACATGTTGAAAATCAGTCATTAAATTTCATCACCAGAGCAGATCGAACTATCAGCGCTGACATCAGTTTGGCCAGAAGAAAAAAGAATCTTGGTGTTCGTGCATCACTGAAGTTTTAATCTGCAATAAGATCATCCTCGGGGATCTCTCTCTCTCCCTTTGAACAAACAAACTCCAAAAGCCTCGTCGATGACGTACAGATAAACATAAATTGCGCGCCGCACAAACATCAGATCCCAAAGCCCTCCGGACTTGGCAAATCAGGCAATAAAGAACTTCATTAACTATTTAAACATATGCGCCAATTTTCTTGGGCCAAATCCAAACAAACAAAATGCGACTTCGTCACGAATGTTGTGAGGGAGAGAGTGTAAGGTGATCCATCCATCGGTTCTATCGTGAAGGCTAAGCTAAGGACAGCATCTTTAATTTATCAAATAGAGGATTCCATGACGAGAGAAAACCCGACCGCAGTGAGTCTATACCTGCAGGGCACGAGGATGACAGATAGGGTTCCTATTTCTACACATAGTAGACGTAATAATACGGTGACACAAAAACAAAACTTACAACAACAATCTATTGCTGAAGCTCTCATTACTGGACACAGAAACTGTTTTCATTACAGGACATAGAAAAGACACAAACAGTGAAATGAAGGCGGAAGAGACCTACAATATTCAATGGTTATTAAACAGCAATATTCCGAAAGACTGTCATCATCATTATCGTCATGATGTAAACAATACTTTAATCAGAGTTCATTGAAGCGAGTTTAATAAAGATTTTGCAATTCCAGTGTCCGGAATCACAGTGTGTTTGCTCCATAGTTAACATTTCACAATTAACATATCTGTTAATGGTTAACCTCTCACAATTAACATGCATATATTTGCTATGAATGTTATGAAGCCTGTCTTGTCTCTTGAAATATTGTCAAATTATAAAAACCTTATTCATGATTGTTTCTAAAAGGAACTTGATTTCACTTTGGCATAAAGACATAAATATATGATGATCAAACATTTCATTGTTTTGTGCAGAGATTGAAGTTACCGAAGCAAATAAAGATAGTCTTAAAAAAAAAAAAAAAGAGTAAGGATGTAATGTCTCACAAAGAGTAAGGATGTAATGTCTCACAGTTTCGTCAACATTGAGTGCAATTAAAGTATTCCACAAATTAACTAGATCTCCACATAATACTTGCACAACAAGGAGTCAACCAGGACATGAACTTTCAAAACAACATGAGCCAAAAGAAGAAGAAGAAGAAGAAGAAGAAGAAGAAGAAGAAGAAGAAGAAGAAGAAGAAGAAGAAGAACAACAACAACAACAACACCAACAACAACAACACACTAAAAAGCCATTGTTTTTGTAACGTTCTTTACATCAAATTTTCAGTCTTCTCGCAATATGACACTTCTGATGCATTAAACATAATGCAAGAAGAATAAAGCTGTCATCATATTGATGGCATTTGTTAATAAACATCTTGATATATAATTTTCAACTTGCTGTCTCAGCTCAGTGAATTACATCTTTCTTTGAATTATCTAAGATATGTTTGGAAACGCGTTTGAACCGCGCCCAGCTAAGCCGTCTCCGTGCCTCTCCGCACACAAATACATGTAGGCCTACACTGATCGATATAACCTTTTCTCTCTAATAATTTGTCTTAAATTAATGCCGAAATACAATCATTTAGGCACGTCTCTGCCTGGGTCCTGACACATTTAACGTAGTATCCCAAAAATATAAAATTCCCCGATCTTTCTGCATAAGCAGTCTCTTCTACATCATGTGGGGCTCTCCAAACACCATAACGGCAGATGACATAAATTTTCAGACATCAAACAGCTGATGACATGTGAATTTTCAAAGATCCGAATAGATCGTATATGACTTGTAAGACATCGAAACATATAACGTGTGAGTTTTTAGACATCAGAATAGGTGATAAGTGAATTTTCATCCATTAAAATAAATGACCTATAAATGCCCAGACATCAGAATAAACACATGTAGATCAGTTGTGAATTTTCAGAGAACAAAATCTGAGAGGATAAAATCCATCTTATGAAGAGATAACAGTCAATCATTTGACAATTTTTCTCGATGGCCCTTCACAAGTCTTTGCTTCGTACCCCTGAGATCGTGCACTTTCTGTTCAACATGGAGATGTCCTTTAAACGATATAAATTAGCGCAAAGAGTTCATGAGATTTTCCTTCCAGAACAACAATGTTCTCCACCGAGAGCCAAGAGCTCAACTGGACAACAACCAAAGCCCACATGGCCGACAGGGATTACTCGGTACACATGCCCATACAAGTAAGTTTTTGATGAAGGGCATCTTGTCAAGAAACCCGTCTTTTCCTTTAGCTCTTCTGAGAAATATCAAAATTGTAAACACTAATTATATACATTTATTATGCTTGCGACACTGTTTTGGCTAGGAATATACTGTTCAACCATCCTCGCCCCTCCCATAAGTAAAACCACAACCATCGTCTATTTCAACTAAATAACAAAGGAAATGTCATCTAAAGACATCGAAGGTCCACTAACTAAAGACCTCTGATTTTTTCATCTCGAACACTCTAAGCTACAGGTATTTGAAAGGCAGTGCATCAATGGATAACTGCTGAATCCCCCGCATGGGGGATCTTATACAGGCTATATAATTATAGCTTTAACCCTATTTCCAAGATATCCATGGCTTATATTAGGCTATTCATAGTGTATGGCAGGCTATAATATCTATAGACTAAAGGACACGGCTAACTTGGCTTATCCATAACTTATAGGGTAAATGACATGCAGGACAAAAACACATTGCATTTGAACAGGTAATATTAGGTGAGGGAGAGAGACAAAATATTGTAACTCTATCAGTGACAATTATCTTACCTTATCCTTCTTATTGATGTCAGCCTTGGCTTCCAGTAGCCTTTCTACCGCCTCCACATGCCCACTTTCTGCTGCTGACTGAAGGGGCGTGCGGTCGTTCTGACAACAATACAGAGAAGCAGTGGATCAGCTGCATATGCTATCACTCGAGCAACATACATGTACATAATTTAAGGACAAAATACTAAATCGACAAAATATGAGTAACCAACTAGGACGTAAACTAAAGTCAAAGTAAAATATGATATGTGATTCTCCTGGACGCTACGACACATTCCGGTAAAAGGGACAACATAAAATATACATGTATTAAATGGTTTGCTCTTTACAGCCCTAGAGCAAACTTCAGTCCATCAACATTAAAATGAAGAGCCTTACGGGACCGCAAAATATAGTTACTTCAGTTTATTATTTTTTAAAAAAATACGTTATCTTTTCTATATATTTATTCCTTTTTTTATTAATCTGTTTGTCTTCAATTATTCATTCAATCACTCATTCATTCGCCTGCCTCGCGGCTAGTCAGAATAGATCGCTGGACCCCAGCAGCAGTTGAACGTGATGAAGGTGGTTGATGCCGTTGTTTTTATATTGTGCACATTGAAAGAAGATCATCTTATCTCTGAATAAGAAAACGTTAACTGCTCTTCTGAGCGGATTACATTGTCTATCAGGGTGTTGTGAACTGAGCTGCCATGGTCCCGATGTGGGAAGGGGAAAGCCATGCACTCCTTGCGCTGGGTGTCCGGACAACCACAACTAGTTGTGACCCCAGGCTAGAACCAGATCAGTGTTTACTTGATAGTGGAAGAGGGCAGGAAATGACAGCAAAGCCCGATAGGACCCACTACATGGGAGAGGTGGGGAAGCAATTCAGGACGGTTCATTTTTTTTCTCTTAACCATGCACGTATGGACCATACGGCATGAGTTGGGTATTGGAAAGCCCACTATACAATGCTGGGAGAAAGTCAGGAATGAATGCGATACCTGAGGCACGATAGTAAAGGAACAAAAACGTAGAAATTATATTAAAGGAGTCTGTGACTATGGTTGGCCGTACACTTTTTTTTTTTTTTATCTTCCTCACGTCAGACTCCACGTGCCCATTTTTTTTTTCCACTTTGTATGTGTGTATGTGTGTTGTTGTTGTTGTCTTTTTTAAATGACTTTCTTTCTTAGGGAAAAATGGACTAGCACCTTTTATAATTTTAAAGTCAGACAGGCCAAAAGCCTCGACACTTAGCTGTTTCGGCTTTTTCTTGTGCATACTGCATGTAAAGTCTGGAGGAGGACATGTAAGAAAAAGCTTACATAAAATGATCTAATTATTGCTGCGGCCCCGAAACGCGGCAGAAACAAAAAGAACGGCCGAAATAGCCCCCTTAGGAGGATGAAACTTCATAGTCTAAAGAATAAATAAATATGACTGCTTTACAAATATACAGTACTGTGCAACTATAACCAAATATTGGAGACAGACTAAGATCAAAAGTATAGATATGTATCCAGTTACTTGAAGTGGAAAAAAAAAAACCCTGCGTCACACCTGAATAATATACAGGGTGGGCCCATAAATAGTTTGACTTTTTGTGTCGTGCTTTAGGTCCAAGTTAGCCAGGCCATTCTTCTCAACCAATTGAAAAGCATTTTGAATATTTACAAGATTAAACTTTAATAAATGTAATTAACGTAGCAAAACTGGTTTTTTTTACAAATAAACTTAATCGTAATTAAATCAAATGTTATGAAACATGTAAAGTGCCACCCTACAAAGTAATAGCCTACTTTTGGCTCACATGTATTAGAGTTGTTGGCTACTATGTCAGCTCTCTTTTGGTTTATACGATGACAGGTTGTAAGTGGATCAATGAGGCAGATTATGTCTAGGTAGTTCTGAAGATGTGGAAATTATATTACAAGAGTCTGTGGTTGTGATTGGCCGTACAGTGTCCCTTGTCTATTTTTTTCCCCTCTCAACAAAATCATGAATACTCTCGGCTGCTCTGTTAGGAAGGCTAACAGACATTACAATACATTTCATTACTGTCGGAATAGTGACAAAATGGATAAACTGGAATCTAAACTAAATCTCGTGATACGCTGAAGATGCATTTGATCTTTGATAGAAAAACATTTTTTTTTTTTTTTTATGGAGCTGAAATGGAAATAGATGGAGACATAGCAAGGAGAAAGATTTGTACATCAGCACATCTCAGACTATCGGCAGCTATCGGGGATTGCGCAGTCTTTAAACAAGGAATATAATATGTCGAAAACAGCAAGTCTGGAGAGCGGTAAACACTTCCAAGATGCAGAACACGCACACGAACTGCTCAAGTGATTCTACCTATTGCAATCGCACTCGGTAACTGTTGACAGTCCACTAAGAATAATACTGTCACATCAAACCGTGGAAATTACGAGACTGTGCTTAAGAAAAATGAATTTATCAACTTTGATGACCTGATATGAGCATAACATATATTACAAACCGTTTCTATGGCTATTCTTTATTAAATGATAGTGTGCTTTATCACATTCACCTACGTCTTTCTCTCTCTCTCTCTCTCATTCACTCACTCACTCACTCACTCACTCACTCACTCACTTTCGCCCATCTCTCTCTGTCTCATTCTCTCTCTCTCTCTCTCTCTCTCTCTTTTCTCCAGCACATTTGTTGGTTCTCGCTCCTCTTGTTTCGCTCTATCTTTTTATGCCGTGAGAGCATTTACGGTAAGCATTTTGTCTAATACTTTATTAATAGATTACAAAATTATGAATCGCCTGTGCTTGAAAACTTGCGAGACATCAGTTTGTATAAACATTTTTTCCTAGATGAACGCCAATAGCAGCAATTACAGCAACAAGAAAAGAAACAGTAGGAACAGCATCAACAGCAATAAATAACAGAATATAAGACAAGATAACTTTATTTCCACAAAAAATATTGTGCAGAATGAGACGACCTGGATTCAAAATTATGTAAATAAATGTTAATAAATATTGACCATACATTCACTTCCATATCATCTTCTTGTACATACACACAAACCGCTCATTAAAAACATGAGACAGAAAATGGTAAATGTTTAAAAAAACAAGGATAGCAGAGGCATCTTCCACGACCTGTCTATCTCTATATGCAAAATGCATTTGATTTTGAAAAGCATCACTAAATATCATTAAACGCTCGCAGTGATTTCGGTACAAATCTGTCTAAACACTTCAAAACAACAGATGTAAAAGCAACAGATCTAAGATCATTAAGATCTTGAATTTTGTCCGTCTTTGGGACTGGTATTATTGCTGAACATTTGAACGACATGGGTATAACACAATCATGTAAAGAAATAAGAATTCTACTTTATATTTTGTCTGGTCCACTGGCTTTGTTTATATTTAGCCTCTCAGAGGTCTGTCTGATCTACTATTCCGTGACAATTAACGGAGGCACTTTTGCATTTTTTTTTCCTAACAATTTTGTTTTGATATCAGTGTGCTGAACTGTGAAGTCAGAAGTGTCAAATTGGGCATAAAAAAAAATCAATTTGTTTACACAGTCATCTCCACGAACCTTCCTGATGCTACTATGTTTGTGTGTCGCCGCCAATATTATTATTGTTTGTAAACTTCTCCAGGCACCACGCATGTTCTTACTGCTGAATTGTTTTTCGAACTTTTCTTTACACTGGACCTTATTGGTCTTAATGAAAATTTGTGCAGACAGTGAGTTAGTGTAATGTATTTTCAACCTTAGGAAAATCCTTTTTGCTTGAAGGCTTGTGTGTTTTCATTTAAGAGTTGTCTCAGTTCCTTCGTGACCCATGGTTTGTTATTTAAGTAGATCTACAGAGTTTTGTTTCTTTCTTAATACAACACAAATCTCCACAAAATCTGATGTACCAGCCATAGTCTCATGGAATTCACCCACATCAACACAAGTATCTGTAAAAACATCCCACTTCATAAAATAAAAAAAAAATCCCAATTTGTACAATCAAAACTATCTCGCTCCTGTTTGTTTTGTCCCAGATGGTGACAGTTTTCTTCACAGCCTGACTAGTTGTTTTTTTTTTTTCTTTAAAGATTTATATTTGGGAATAAGTAAAGACATGACATGGTCAGAATCACCCATGAGTGGTAATGAAACACATTTGTAAACATCTGGAAGATTATGGTAGAAGGGACGGAGCATGTCGCTCTGACATTCAAGTTCAGATATGCGCAGTTGGTGTTGAATGTGAATGTTTCTACTGTGACACCATCTCTGCGTCTCTTTCATGATGATACGGTTCTATGGCTTCCTACCAAATTGAACCCATCTAGATCGGCAATAGAATTAAAAGTACAAATGTTAAACCACGTTTCACTGAAGAAAATCACTGCGATTTCTCAATATTCACATAAATACATGTACTTGATGTTTGCTGACAGTTCATCAGTTATATTCTTGAGAAATCTTACATGGTCGATTAATGCTGTGGTTTAAAAAATAAAGTTTAAAAGCTCTTCTTCTAAGTCTAGCGCGCACACGTCCTTTCTTCCCACGCTTTCTTTCTTATTTCCACTTCAGACCCTATTAAGTGCGACTTAGGCGCTTAGAAGGCGGGACTATAGCACATAGTCAGTGCTGGCACGAGCTATTGGCTTTGATGTTTATTAAAACTGACACACTCCCACAATTACAAAAGTATTAAAATTATGGCATACGTGAAAGCAAAACACTCCGTGATAACACAAGAATGTCGGGGAACAATATAGAAGTTTAAAAAAGAAAAACAGAATATGGCAATAAGATCACAGCCTGTCGCCACTGAGCAGCGTCTCCTCCCCCCTCCTCCAAACAGAAGCACAAAAAAAAACAACAACAACCCAACAATAACAGCAACAATGACAACAACAACGACCGCATCAGCAACAACAACCAGAACTATGAAGAGGACAGTAATAACAAATCACAAAATAAAAATAAAAAAAAAAAGATAATAATAATATGAAGAACAATAAAATAACAAAATTATTAACATCCCCGACCAACACATCCATAATCAATTTCCCGAAGCATATGAAACGGACTTACTTTATCTCTCTGGTTGACATCATGTGGTTCCAAGGCCTCAAAGATGAAGGAGATGACTGAGACATGGTTATTCTCTGCGGCACAATGTAACAAGCCCAACCCTTGCTGAAAACGACAACAGACAACAGTGACATTGTAGAATGCGTCATTCAAATTAACAGACAAATAGAAGTGGCAAAGTAAAATGTTTACATCTATGTCACATAGTAACAGATCATTATGAAAAGTAACATGTCTAACCGCTACCATCAAACAATAAAAGATATTAACCTTGTAACATGGCCAATCCTTGTCGTTATAACTCACAACAGATAATGGCAATGTACAATGTCAAATACTTGATGTCACACACTAACAGATAATAAAGGCAAAGTAATAGCCTATCTACTTCTTGCCGTCACACATTAACAGACAATAACAACCGTATATGTTCAGTACCTGCTTCCACACAAAGTAAACAGATAAAAATGATATTTAAAACATGGCAAGTTTTCATTGTCATACAATTTCAAAGAAAAACAAAAACGGAGTGTCTATATGGGTCTAGTATTGCAATGAGGAAGCATAGGCCAATAAAAAACGTTGCACCACAAGTAAAGGCGAAACAATTTTGTATTGGGTCGCACGTGGGCGCGTCTGTTCGCATGTTACATAACCAACTGAAAACCTGGATACAGTAACTTTCATCCAGCTGGGCCAAAAGGCCCAAACAGACGACGCCAAATAGTAATGACATCGTAAAATGCCCAATCCTTACTGTCAAATAGTAATAGATTGTAATAACATGGCTTCACACCCAGTGCATACTGCCACATACGTAACCGATAACAATGGCACTGTTATATATCAAGTCTTTGGTTTCTTACAGTAACAGGTTAAAATGAAGTATAACATGTCTAATAACATTTACAGACAATAACGACAGTGGGACATGTTCAGCAACACATAATAATGATAGGGTGTTACATGTAACATCCCAAAAAGATCAGCCTCTAAGGCGATGAAAGGATAAGACAACGGAAAGATGAATACAAATAACATGTCCAGTCTTGGCTGACTCACAATATAAGATAACAATGAAAGAGTATCCTGTCGAGTCCTTGCGGTTCAAAGCATTCTGACAACAATAATTGTTATGACCCCTATCCTTGCTGTCACACAACATAACAGATAATAGTGGTATGGTAGCATTGCTGTCATAATACAACATACAAGAATGGCAGCTGTGATATGTCCAAGCCAAGCTCTCGCAGAATTACAAATGATTATGGCGGTTCACAGTCTCCTAAGTAGATTTCATTACTCATGGCATACACACGATTATGGCAACATGAAAATATGTAGATATTGTTTACATCATTGTTTCCACACTGTTCACTCGACTGTAGACCGTACTGCTCTATGTCCTTATGCTGGGTTCCGGCCCTCCATTAATCCATCCATCCATCCATCCATCTATCCAGCCAGCCAGCCATCCAACCTTGCATAGGTGTCGGTCATCCGTCCATCAACCAGTCTACTCTACTCTACTCTACTCTACTCTACTCTATACTCTACTCTACTCAACTCTACTCTACTCTACTCTACTCTACTCTACTCTACTCTACTCTACTCTACGCTATCTATCTATCTATCTGTCAGTCTGTCTGTCTGTCTGTCCGTCCGTCCGTCCGTCCGTCCATCCATCCATCCATCCATCCATCCATCATCTATCTATCTATCTATCTATCTAT
>JBCAUA010025190.1:0-12538 GCA_038406235.1 Peronia verruculata
CACGAAAGACTGGATCCGAAGGTTCGGCTGGGAAGTTCTACCACATCCCCCTCATAGTCCTGACTTGGCCCCGTCAGGTTATCATCTTTTTGGGCCAATGAAACACCATCTTTCTGGACAGCGATTCACCGACGACGAAGACCTCGTGGAAGCCGTGAAAATTGGTTGAAATCCCTTGACGAAAAATTCTTCAGGGAGTGCAACTTCTGATCCAGCAATGGGAAAAATGCGTCCAGTGGGATGGTGATTACATTGAGAAATAAAGTACACGTTAAGGTGTGATGTGTCCAATTTTTTTATCATAGGGCAGAAAATGTTGATTTTATGGACCTCGTAACACTGTTGACCTTATGTATCCTATTTTCGATATCCCTGTCCATTCGACCATCTTCTGTGAATATACAGCCATGATGTTTGAACTCTTTGACCTGATTTAGGTTTGTGTTATTGATGTTTATATTGACGGAGCCTGATGTTCTGCTGATCTTCACTGTTTGTGTCTTGTTGCTACTGATCTTCATATCGTACCCCTCACATTTGCAGTTTGAGCTGGAGGTGTGCTCGTGGATGCGTTCCTCAGATTTGTATGCGCGGCTCTGATAAATGCATTCGTTATTATACGGTAGGTAGGCGGGTCTGAGGTCCGTCACACTTTCGGATAGGTTTCGCTCCGCCTCGAATGTGGCTGATTTAACAAAGGCACTAAGGGATTGGACCATCCTATTGTTGTGTTAACCTTATCATCACTGAGCAGACCAGAGAGTATGAAGAAAGAGCATCATGTAACAACGTTGGATTTAGGGGGAAGTATATTCAACTCTCTATTAATTTTAAACTGCAACCCTTGAACTCGACTATGTGCTCAAATTTAAGTTCAGATAACACAGCATGTAAAATATATAGTACGTACGCCTAGACACAGATGGAACTTACACATTATCGAAAGCAGCCTGGCTTAAAATATAAAGAGATAGAATGACGGAGCAAACCAGTGTTTTTCGGTTTTTATTATTCTTAGTGAAAAAAAAACCAAAACATTAATTTTGTTGCAATGCCCTATTTTTGGGGGCGGAACTATTAGATGCAGCACTGGGGAGGCTGTTTTAGCACAAACATACGCTGGAATAAAATCCTTCTCGAAAAGGCTGGCGTACTTACCAGAGCAGATGAACTGGACAAGATTGGTCTCAAGGAGGTCGTATCTCTTGGCCCAAATATTCTCAGACATTAATCCATCCTTTAAAACTTTGGTGACGCGTAACCAAATGTCCACGCCCAAGGGGTAACCAATATCTAAAAAATCGGAGGACAAGAAAATCGCATAAGATAGATAGTATTAATGCACCTACTGGATTAGTTCCCTTTAATCAGCCAATTGTTGCTTACCTTGGATAAATACATTTAATATGTCATTATTGTGATATACTTAAATTAATTACCTGTGTATGTCTTCAAAAAGTTAATTATTTATCACATGCCAATTACCTGTCCATGTCTATGTAGTGGGATGTTGCCATGTTGTCTGATAATTTCTGTAAGTGATTATGAATATGATTATGCGTATGCTTATGGATATGTTGGACGCCATTGATATGGCTTAAAGTTCTTAGTACTACCTGTAATAATCAAAAACCACTTTTGGGAGAATTGTCAGACGGAAAGGATTGAGTTCTATTTTGGTTGGGGATTCGCTTTAACTTCTGACGGGAACTGAATAATAATAGATAGTATTTATATAGCATTTATCCCCGTAATTACATGCACTAAGCGCTTTACAATCTACATTTATCCCGACAGTCCAATAGAAGACACCCATAGACGTTCTCAGCTTCGTGAGAAGCATGCAAAACGGCTGCCTGTTAGGCGCTGGAATCCTTATCAATTTACCAAGATTTCCCAGCCACAATTCACAAAATTGTTACTGTTTGAGCTAGAATTGACAAGAACACTGACTAAAATATCCAAAGAAATGATCTTTCATGTTTTCAAGTTATGTCGTCGGTCTTGCAAGCATTCCGTGTAAGTCCGAAATTCTGGAATTTTATTATTTCCCTCCTTCATGGTGAGCTAAATATACTTTACCGTGACACTATCTTGAGTCAAACTGACCAGTAAGAAAGGCAACAAACAAACAAAAAAACTGGAAAAGATATTATCGAGGTGAATAAAAAAACAAAAACAAAAAAAAGTACTCAGACTGACGTGAGATGATTGCTTGCGACGCCTTCCAGAGTCGTGTATGTAACAGATAAATCCTGGGCACACAGACGGTATATCAACGTCCTGATCGATTCCAGTTAGTCAATGTTACTTCAAAGCGGTTTGTGGCGCCATTATGATAGTACAATTTTAATCCGGATAAGATCTAGATGGAAATCCAGATTTAAAGGAATTTCTACACAATAGTAGAGCTTCCTATTTGCACGTCAAATCTTCTTTATATTCAGGGATTTCATTGACGAAATACTCGCAGACGCAATAGAAAACTTCAGCCAAGGTCAGATACGTTTGTAATCTCATTCTTGGAAATAGCCGCGGTTCATTACACATACACTAATGAAGCCAATATAGAGCTGGACCTGTATCAATTTCTTCTCTTTGGTAAGCTCTAGTTAGAGTCTAGTCCAATGGCAAAACTGTCAGATCTAAGCATAGATCTAGATGAAGTATGCGCCCAGATTAGTAGCTTTATTAGATTCTGATTTGGAAATTGGCGCCAAAAATAGAACATACAAACTTTTATATTTCGCAAAACAGCGCCAAATTTGTCAGCATCCGGTCGTCTCGAGAGACGATGGTGTAGCGTTATCACTGAGGACAGTGGCTGCAGAGCTCCACCACAGCGTGGCAGTCTCGCTAATTTTTGTTGTAAATAAAGGGCGTTGATACTGCCAGGGAGGCTGCCCTTGCTTTTCACTTTACCGTCTTGTCAGCGAATTGGTCGTTTCTACTGGTTTCTACCCCCTTCATTCGCTCACTGACAGTGGCTCTCCAGAATTGGCAGTTGTCGCAAAGCATTCTCAGGTGTTGGAGTCAATGTGGGCTGTCTTCATGTTCCGCTTGCTGACGTCCTTGAACCAGAGCTGTGGTCTTCCTGTGTTGCGGGAACCCTCGCGCAGCTCACCATACAGCATGTCGTCCATACGGCGCCCATGGTCTAACCACGAGATGTTTCCGACTAAGGAGTGCAAACAGGCTTGGGATGATGAGGCGCTGGAGGACACCTGTATGTGTCGCCTTGTCTCGCCACTTGATCTGAAGGAGGCGTCTGAGGCAGCGTAGATAGAAGCTGTTGAGCCACTTCTCCTCACCCAGTCCATGACGTGTTCCTCAACATCAAAATGCTTAGCACCCAGACATGGTATACGTACAGCTTTGTTTTCACTGTTACCTGGCTGTTACTCAGAACACTCTTATTCAGCTTATACATGACTGTGGCGGCTTTCCCAATCTTGCTGCATTTCTCTGTGTCCAGGGAGAGAGAGAGAGAACTGGTAACAGTGGACCCCTGCTCAGGTACGTGGAAGTTTCCACAACATCGAGATTGTTAGTTGTCGTTGGTGATGTCCGGCACTGTGTCTGTGCCCTGAGCGAGAATGTTTATCTTCTCTAGGCTGATGGTCAGTTCGAATTCCTTACCGGCATGGGACAGGTGATTGATTATGTCCCGAAGACCAGCCTCGGTGTGTGACGTCAACGCCGGGTCGTCTGCGAACAGTATGTCTCCGCTCTGGTGCGGATGAATATGCCCTCCTCGCAGTCGGCAAAAGAATACTGAAGGGACATTGAGAAGAAATTCCCCAACGGCGTTGGCGCAAGGGCACAGACTTGTTTGACACCGCTGCTCACAGGGAAGGTCTCGGGTGTGATACTCTTGAAACAGACTGTGTTGTGCATCACATGTCATCTTGAAAAGAAATCACCATCTGGAGCAGTTCTTGGGGGTGGGGGGGGGGGGCATCCAATCATCTGCAAGAGGCTGATGAGTCCACTTTTGCAGGTGGAAAGCTTTCGTCAGGTCGCTGAAGACGATGTTCAGTGGTTTCTGCTCCTCTCGGCACTCCTCCTGCAGCTGGCGTAGTGAGAAGATCATGTGTACTGTAGATCGGCCGGCCCTGAAGCCACACTGTGACTCTAGGTACACACGGGAAGCAAGACTCTGTAGCCAGGTTAGTACAACGGGTTCAAAGATCTTCACTACAATGCTGAGGAGGGAGAAACCGTTGTAGCTATTACAGTCACTGCAATCTCCATTGTTTTTGTAGCGCGTGACGATGTTCGCGTCGCACTTGTCATGGGGAACGTGGCCTTTCTCTCAGCATAAGCACAAGAGTTCATGGACGTGCTCCGGCAGTGCTTCCAGCTCTCCAAGACTTCCAGGGGAATGCCGTCTTTTCTAGGAGCCTTCCCACTAGACAAGCAGTCGGTGGCTTTACTGAGTTCTTCCTCTCTAGGCATCTAACTCCTATATGTCTGTGAGACTGGGTAGGGCGTCCGGGGTAGAATCAGTCACCAGGTTCTGTGTTGCGTACAGCTCCAGGTAGTGCTCCAACTAGCGTTCAAGCTGCTTGCCCTGATCTGTGATGACATCTCCTGTCTTGCTTTTCAGCGGTGCGGTTTTGGTTGCAGCGGGGCGAGTGGCTGTATTGATGCCGTCCTACATGCCCCTCGCATTACTGGTGTCGGCGGCTGACTGGATCTTGCTGCATAGATTCAACCAGTAGTCATTTGCACACCGGTGGGCTGTCTGTTGGACCTTGTTGCATGCAGCTCTGAGGGCGTCGCGAGTTGCCGTCGGCATCCGTATGTCTCGAGAGACGATATGGTGTAGCGCTATCACTGGGGATGGAATCTTCTCGAGTGGCTGAGGAGGGGCACCCTTGAGTGGCAGTCTCGCGAACAGTTGTTGCAGATAAAGAGGGTTGACACTGTCACAGAGCTGCCCTTGCCTTTGTCCTTTCCCTCTTGTCTGTGAGCTGGTTGTTTCTTGTGGTTTCTGCCCGCTTCACTCCCTCACCTACAGTGGCTCTAGAGAACTGACGGTTGTCGGCATTTCCAGGTGTTGGGGTCAATGTTGGATGTCTTCATGTCCCGCATGGAGCCGCCATTGAACCGAATCTGCGGTCTTCCTGTGGGGTGAGAGCCCAGGCACAGCTCCCAATATAGCATGTCGTTTGGGATGCGCCCATCGTCCATGCGGCGTAGGTGGTCTACCCACTTGAGGCGTTTCTGGCTGCAGAGTGCAAACAGGCTTGGGATGCCGGCGCGTTGGAGGACCTCTGTATTTGTCACCTTGTCTTGCCATTTGTTCTGAAGGTAGGCGTCTGAGGCAGCGTAGATGGAAGCTGTTGAGCCGCTTCTCCTGGCCGGCATATGTAGTCCATGACTCACTCCCGTACAGCAAAGTGCTGAGTATGCAGGCCTGGTAGACGCGTACCTTTGTGTTCACTGTTACCTGACTATTTCTCCAAAGACGCTGATTAAGCTAGGACATGACTGTGTCCCGGGAGAGAGAGCTGGCAACGGTGGATCCCATATAGGTGAAAGTTTCCACAACCTCGAGATGTGTGTTGTCAATGGTGACGTCCGGCGCTATGTCTGTTCCCTGGGCTAGGATATTAGTCTTCTTTAGACTGATGGTCAGTCCGAATTCCTTACCGGCATGGGACAGGCCACTGACTAGCTCCTGTAGACCAGTCTTGGTGTGTGACATCAATGCTGCGTTGTCTACGAACAGCATCTCTCGGATGAGGACCTCCCTAACCCTCGACCTGGCACACAGTTTTGCGATGTTAAACAGCTTCCCATCCTCCCTTGTCCGGCTGAATATGCCTTCCTCGCAGTCCGCAAAAGCATACTGCAGGAGCATCGAGAAGAAGATCCCAAACAGCGTTGGCGCCAGGACGCAGCCTTGCTTCACACCGCTGTTCACAAGAAAGGTCTCGGATGTGCCACTGTTGAAACAAACTGTGCTGTGCATGTCCTCATGAAAGGAGTAGTCTTGGAAGGCATCTGATCATCTGCAAGACGCTGAAGAGTCCACTTCTGCTGACCAGGTTGAAGGCTTTCGTCAGGTCAATGAAGGCGATGTACAGTGGCTTCTGCTCCTCTCGGCACTTCTCCTGCAGCTGGCGTAGTGAGAAGATCATGTCCACTGTAGATCGACCGACCCTGAAGCCATACTGTGACTCTAGGGACACACGAGAAGCAAGACTCTGTAGGCTGGCAAGCACGACGCGGACAAAGACCTTCACTACAACGCTGAGGAGGGAGAAACCTTGCTAGTTATTACAGTCCTTGCGGTCTCTATTGTTCTAGTAGAGAGTGACGATGTACGCGTCGCGCATGTCTTGGGGCCGCTTGCCCTTTCTCCCAGCATAGACACAGGAGCTCATGGAGGTGCCGCACCAATGCCGACTTGCTATTCTTCAGGATTTCTGGGGTAATGCCGTCTTTCCCAGGAGCCTTTCCACAAGACAAACAGTCGAAGGCTTTTCTGAGTTTCTCCTTTGTAGGTAGGGCATCTAATTCCTCCAAAACTGTGAGACTGGGTAGGGCATCCAGGGCGGCATCAGTCACCACGTTCAGTGTTGCACACAGCTGCAGTTAGTGTTCCAACCAACGTTCAAGCCGCTTGCCCTGGTCCCTGTCTTGCTCTTCAGCGGTGCGGTCTTGGTTCCAGTGGACTTCATACCAGTTTGCGTTTCTTCGTTCTCTTTTCCCGACTACAGAGAGTGCTGAATGTGTGTATGATGCCCATTAAGAAGCCCCATTTGCTGTCTACATTGGTTCCATTTAGAGTGTTAGCAGACAGCTTCCCGCTGAAGTAATCTTCGAACAGCTGTATTCTCTGTGGGTCCCTTGTGCAACAGGTGTTGATACGCGGGAGACATTTCGCTTTGGAGCGGCGTATCTTCTTGGTCGCCAGCCTCACTTTGCTGCAGATGAGGGAGTGGTCTGTGTTCCAGTCTGCACTGTGGAAACTTCTCGTGTGGAGGATGCTGCGGATGATGACGAGGTCGAGCTGATGCCAGTGGCGAGACCGGGGATGTCTACAGGAGCTTTGTGGCGTTTCTTACACTTGAAGTTTGTGTTGGTCACACAGAGACCGTGATGGCAGCATAGCTCCAGCAGTCTTTGGCCGTTCTCATTCATCCTGCCTATGCCATGATGGCCGAGACAGGAGGGGCAGGTGTAGCAGTCGGCTCCCATTCTAGCGTTGAAGTGCCCCAGTAGGCAAAGTCCTTCGGAGCTAGAGATCCTGGTTATTGCCTCATCCAGTGCCTCATAAAATTGATCCTCGGTCTTGGGAGTGGAGAAGAGGGCGCAGAGATGATGAGGAGATTGACGAAGCCTGTTGCTGTTGAGAGGCGGAGAGAAAGGATTTTCTCTGTTTCTCCAGTTGGTGGTTCAATGGCTGCAGGCTGCGAGGTCTTCTCAGCGAAGCCCTCACCATGCCATCTAGAGTTGTCCTGTGACAGGCTCTGCCAAAAGAAGGTGTAGTTGGCCTCTCTGATGAGACAGCTGTCGGCCATGCACTAGGCGGGTTTTTTGAAGGCAAGCAATGTCGACGTTCGGCCGAGCCAATTCCCTTTCGATATCTGCAGTCTTGCGGGCGTCATCAATCTTTTGGAGGTCGTCTGTCATCCCGGATACGTGATCCATACGTTCCAGCTCGCGAGTCGAAGAGCTGGAGTCTTCTTCTTTCTATCCTTTCGGCCTGATACGGGATTTACAGCTTGCTTGCCAGGACGATCAGTCCTTAAGCCATGCCACCCAGCAGGCAAGCAATGGCGGGACAGCACCTTACTGGCTGGGGGCTGCCCAGCTTGAGGCGGGCGCTAGCTGTCCAGTGAGACACGATGATCTCTCCCACCGTCGAAAGTAGCCCCAGGCGCTCGTTTCCTAGGCCACTCGGAATAAACTTTTAACCGGTAACTGCTACTTCCCGTGTTTTTCCGAAGTCTTGTGACAACGCTGGAGTGTCTTCTCCAATGCACTACGAGCCTGGGCAGGGATATATGGAGAACCTGGGCTGCCCAAACCTCATGTTCCCTCCCGTTGGCCTTTGCTGGTAGGGTCCAAAGGAAAGAATGAACCAATACAGCTCGGTACCAGCGCAGCTGCAGGAGTTACCCGAAGGTAGGGAAGACAGTCGGCTTAGGGGCTCCACTCCGGATTTTCTTTCAGGGTTTACTCCCACAGCCTTTGACTTTCCCAAGAAACTCACTGGGCAGTGGGGTTATTTATCTACAACTAGGGGATCTGTGACAGGATAGTACTGGGCTACAGTTTACCAGTAGCAGACATAGTCTGACCTGACAAAAGATCATCCGTATTTCACCTGTATCATAGATGATGCCAAGCAATTTTGTTACTTCCGAAATTCCCATCTTTTCTAGAGCTGTCATTTGTTCAATGGGCAAATCATCTGGAACTGCTGTTTTGCCTTTTTTCATCTCCCGTACTGCATGGTCTCCCACATCGGTGAGGATTGGTAGGCCTTCCCAATCAATTTCAGTGGATGGTGTTGGACCTCTTCTGTGACAGTGTAATCCTCCAATGTGTTCTGACCACCTGTTTAGTGTGTGCCACTTTTGTACATCAGGATCTTTCCGTCCTTAGACTTCAGACAGTCTGTTTGTGCTGAGGAATTCTTCCCAGTCACTTCTCTGATCTTCTGATGCATATTTGTACTGTTTTAGCATTTTTGTTTTCAGTCTCTGACCACTGAGACTTTATCCATTCTTCTTTAGCTTCATTATATATTTTCTTCACAATTTTGTTTATTTCCATTTTACGTTTCATCTTTGTGCTTGGCTTTTGTCCTTTCTTCCATAAGATTCGGTATTCAGTATTTATATTTCAATATAAGGTTCGTTTGGATGATCCATTTCTTGTTGGCTGGCTTCTTTGTAGCGGGAGTGTGTTCTTTGGATGCTTAATAAATGTTTTCTTTCATTTTCTGCCATTTTTCTTCTACTGTGTTTAGAGAATGTCAAATCTGATTTTCATACAAATGGCACATTTGTTTTTCAAGTCTTCATCCTCTTCTAGAAGGTTCAGTTGTAGTTTTCTTTGACTTCTTCAGCATTTCAATGTCATGGTTCCTATGAATGAGATGTGATCACAGCCGCAATCTGCACCAGGCATGGATTTGCCTGAGATTATAGGACTGCGATATCTTTCTTGCAAGAAGATGCTGTCTATTTGATTTCTCACCCTTTCTTATGGGCTGTTCCATGTCCGACATCTTCTTGGGTAGATTTGAACCATGTATTTATCACAGCTACATTATGTTCCTTGCACCTTTCAACCAGCTTTTCTCTTGGTTTGTTCAGTTCTCCAGTTCCAAATAGTCCTACGATTTTTGATAATCTTATCACTTCCCACTTTTGCATTAAAGCCTCCAATTACGATCTTGATGTCTTAGGATTTCAGCTGCTTTATTGCTTATTCAGTATCTTCATAAAATGTCTCCGTTTCAGCTTATCCTTATCTGTAGTTGGAACATAAGCTTGAACAATTCCTTCCGGTGGTGAATGTTTTTGGGTTGTTGTTGTTTTTTTGCACTAGGTTTGAAAGTCATGACTCTATCGTTGATACACCACAAACTCTTCATGGCTTTAGAGCACTCTGCATCTGGTATCATGCCTACAACTCTTTGATGCTCATCACCTCGTGTTAAAGAACAGTGTACTCATCAGATGTTATACTGCCCACTGCTTTACACCTGACCTCTGACAGCCCTAGTATGTTAATTCTCATTCTCCTCATTTCTTGCTTAATATTCTCCAGTTTTCCTTTCTGGAACACCAAAAATTCAATATTCATATAAGCGTTCGTTTTGTTGTTGTTGTCGCTGACATTCGGTTGATGCCGATCTGATGTTATCTGCCGCGCACGACCTATGCTACTGAGCAAAGAGTTTCTAGAATTTCCAGGAACCCCATCGACGATGTTATCTGACTCGTTTGCTCTGTCTTGACACGGTATTCTTTGCAAAAAAGGTACATACAATAGTTTGCAGTTTCTTTCTATAGGTGTAGTGCTCATACATAGCGGGTTGCCCTAACCATTGTACTGCCTATCAGTATCCTCTGCCTGACTGACTGACTGTCCCTTAAACTGGTGCTGCAATTGGTAATCCGCCTCTACTCCCCTCTTCTCTCTGCCATCCTTAGGGTGTCTCCCAGCTCAAGTCCAGTCCATTCCTTGATGTTATCTTCCCAGGGACTGTGCCTTGTAGGATCGTTTTGGTCAGACCCGTTGATCTTGTGACATGGCCATACCACTTCAACTTACAGCGAAGAGATTTAGTCATAAATCTCTACCCACTGCATGCAACATTAACTTCATCAAAACACAATTGCGTGTTTTATTATTTCATCATTACGATCGAGGACCAGCTGAGATAAGCACCTTACTTACTTACTTACTTATCCGAACCAGCGGTCACTTGAGCTTTGGCTCTTCGACCTGACGCTATGGAAAAAAAATATGTATTTCTTCTTCTTTTAACCGTAGTGAATAGATCCACGTGTGGCCCAATTTCCTGTTTAATTCGCCTTTTAACATCTTCGTTTGTTAAGTGGTCTCTGTATGTGATGTTAAGTGGTCTCTGTATGTGATGTCGAGCAGTTTCTGAAAGCACATCATTTCAAGTTCCGTATTTGCTGTTATGGTCCAAGATTGACATGGGTAGAGGAATATTGACATGACCAGGGAGTGCGTCAGTCTGATAATGGAACTGGTCGTGAATTTTTTTTTTCTTCCAAATAGTTTTTTTTTTTTTTTTGTGTATGTGTGTGTTTGAAAATTATGGCTGTGGTTTGACCTATTCTGAAGAGGATTTTAGGTTTGGATCCCTCATCTGTGATTAATGACCTCAGATATTTAAAACGGGGTACCTTTTTGAGTTTCTGAGTGTCATCCATTATATCTGTCATGAATTGGTTGTTTTGACTGGACATGACTTTCGATTTCTCGCCACTAATTTCCGTGCCCAAATCACAGGAGGCTTTTTCGAGACGATGTGGGAGGCTAGCCAGGCCCCCTTCTTTTCCAGCGAAACGTAGGTTTGTCATATTCCTTCCTCCAGTTGTGACTGTCCTCTCATGTTCTGTGAGTGCTTCTATCATGATTCTCCCTAAGAAGATGTTGAGGAGATTGGGCGATAATTGACAGCCTTAGCGCATTCCTACAGTTGTCCAAATCCCTATGTTGTTATTGAAGAAGGCTGCACTGTTAGCTTTATAATAAAGCTTTCCGATGACGTTGATCAGATCTGCGTTGATGTTTTAAAGCTTCATAGTTGCCCACAGTGCATCGTGTCATAACTCGGTCAAAGGCTTTCTTGAAGTCGATGAACAAGTGATAGAGTTATTTCTGATAGTATTATTAGCGCACTTGAAAAGTTGACCAATCACCGAGATACTTGGCTGCTCAACAGTTCATCCGTTACCTGCTTGCAATGACCTCACCGTAACCCTGGCAGGTGGGCTAAGTGGGTACTTTATCTTGCCCAGGGATCTCCACAGGCTGGCAGAGGGAAGGAGACGCCTTACTTCTTTTAATGGAATAGATTTGTTCCGACTAAGCAAAAGGTTGGAAATACCGGCTTCTATTTTAAGAAGAGGGGTACAAACACTCCAAACTATAGTTTGACCCTGTTACAGTATGGAGGAAATGTGCCACTAAAACTCTTCATTGTGAGCCTATTGAACCCAGATGGCTTCCAAATAATAGTAGTACTGAGGAGTGTTAATGATCAAATGACGTAAGAAAGAATATGACGTACTTCCGGCGTCGCGTTTTGTTTTTTTTTTTCCGAAGTTTTGCGTTCAACTCTAGTGTTGTGGGATTTCGTGGTGTTTATTTTCAGTAGGGGGTACAAACACTCCGTCGGGGATTTCCGGATCTGTGCTTAGTCGAATATGAACTATTAAAGACGCCCCAATCAACTACCAACACCCAAACCCTGTTTCAGTCACGTTGTGTGACCATATGTGGCAGTCATTGACAGGATTGATAATACCGTAAAACTAGTTCAAATTCCGATTTTTATTCGATGGGTATATTTTATCAAAATAAAATTAAGAAATAGTTTAACATCTCCCAAAAGATTAATGAACTTGGATACCACGCTGAAATAGTAATCCTCATTATCGGAAGCCTTGAAAGTGTCCATCGTAGATTTACGAGCGGCCTAAGGAAACTAGGATTACCAAGTATGAGTCCAAGATCGTAGGCAAATGTCTACGCATAAGTGTGATAAATGTAAACAAAAATAAAATCCAGACAACATCTTGTGCCATGCACTGCTCTGTTTGTTCATTACTATGTATTTCCTAGTGGTAAGTTGCTTTCTCGTATTGTACCAGCATATTCTTATCAGTATTTTGGAAACAAAGAACTTGATATGTAAGCCTTTATGTATGTATGTACATATGTATGTAATGATCTATCTATCTATCTATCTATCTATCTATCTATCTATTTATCTATCTATCTATCTATCTATCTATCTATCTATCTA
>JBCAUA010025201.1:0-12538 GCA_038406235.1 Peronia verruculata
TGTGTGTGTGTGTGTGTGTGTGTGTGTGTGTGTGTGTGTGTGTGTGTGTGTGTGTGTGTGTGTGTGTGTGTGCTTGAAAACAAATATGAAACCTGTTTGTAAACCATTGAGCATTACTGTGAAGAGATTAGAAAATGACTAGATCTAGTTTTTAGTTTTCTATTAAATTAATTTGCCTGACCTCTTCTTCTCTGTTTTGCAAAGCACAGTTTGGGATATATACATCATGCATACCAAAAACTGTGAAGAAATGTCATAATTACTTTCTTTGTTGAAAATAAATAAATCAATAAATCATTGCTTTGCTGTTGTCTGGCTATAAATTGTGCGTGGCATTCAGAAAATCTTCCTTCTTTGCTTAGATAATGAGCTTATTATTTAATGTGTAGATCTTTCACAATTAAACCACAATTTAACATAGCTGATCATGTGTTGTTTGTTTTCTTTTTTGTTTTGTTTTTACATGATATGAACACTACTGTGGCATAACTAAACACTTTAACTCATAACAAAGTACGACTTAAAACTACACGTCTTTTTTCTAGCACGAAATAGGTCAAATGCTATCAAGTATCATAAGTATGAATTTGATAGCCCTACCCATTTATTTAATCTTGAAGATTCCCTAACGGAAAATACCAAAGAGAGAGGAGCCACAATTGAAGCACATTATATCAAATTTGATTGCCATCATGCAAAATGAATGAATTTACACACACTCATACTTTCACAGAAAATCTGATACAGTAAAAGGGTTAATGTATAGTCAAACATTAAAAAATGAAATTTTTTATTAATTATTCTCCCTGTATTATGTTATAAGTAATTGATGGTTTTCATTAATATTAAGCTTTTTTTTTTTTTTAAACAAAAACCTTGATCTATCTTTAATCATGATTTCAGGTATGAAAATCCATCCACTACAAAATAAAAAATATGTATATGTTGTCCTACATCTATCAATATTACCACAGACAAAAACATCACATAGCCAAGACAGAATAAAACACTGATTATCCGCTGTCATTATGGCTTGTGTTGTACCATGTATTCATACAGTATTGCTCTTTCTTGGTAAATAGAACCATATTAATTTTATTTTTATTTTTCTGTGACCGAGTGAACTCATGAGTGCCAAAGCATTCGTGTGCGTGTTCTTTTTAACAGATTAAATAAAATACAAGTTTAAAAAATCATACCAAATCTGTCCTGTACAGTTCTCGCTAAGAAAGTGGTGCATTTATGTAAAATGCCTGCCTAGAACAGTGTTTGTGACATCATGGTGTAACAGTATAGTAACCTCAGAGATGCTTTGAACTGTTGAAATAAGTTTTAAAACATAAGCCACCTATGACACAGATTTGCATTGTGATTTGTAGATTAACACAACCATTCATTATCAGTAATTTAATATGCTAAAACGAGAAGGTGAAGTAGATGAATTAAATTTTATTTAAACCATGTGGGCTCAGACTACAAATAAGGCTCAACTAAAGTTGTCTGGATTGTAATCATACAAACAGAATATACATTGAGAGAAAAACAGTTACAGTAAATATGTACTTTCTATGTACATCCACAATGATATGTCTTCAACAATTTTTTTATATGCAGCACCTTATCAATATTATCACTGACAGTCTTCAAATTCATGTTGTTCCTTTCAAAGCAAGAGAACTAATAGGATAAACAAAGGGTAAAATGTTCATAAAACTTATGTGGAATGATTAATAAACCACTATGGTGTATTTATTTTTAACGATCCCAGTGAGACAGACAAATCTATACATAGTTCGTGGATGATCACAAAATGAAAAAAAAAAAGATACTTGGAATACAGGATGAAATTCATATCTATTCCAAACCAGTATTTAAGCCAGTCTTTCCAAATACATAGGTCTATTATGAGAGTCCATACCTGGGAAGGTTCTGGATGAAGGGTGGACATCTTTTTTTAAAAAAAATGTGACTTAAAATGGAAATTGCAGTTTGGAGAAATGGTGCTGAGCACAAATGAAATTTAAATGTTTTGTTGTTATCTTCCTTTAGATAACATTTCTCTCTTCATCCATGAACGACCAATCAGATGAACGACCAATCTTCATCCATAATTTGTTACTGTTCAAAGTCCCTAAAACTTTTAGTGGAATACCAGTTTCTATGATATGAACTGTAAAGAAAAATTTAAAAATCATTTCATATAGCGGTTCATTTCAAATTATGGTATAATGAAGATACCAAACAAACAAATGCTTCTAACTGTTTCAAGATGTTAACAAAAAATAACAGCTGATACAAATTTATGCAAAAATGATATTTGATTGAGTGTGAATTATATATAAATCTACATATATGCGTTCACATCAGCAGCATGATATGGAAGATAGATTTGTCATTGCATGCTCTTGTGGGTACATCTGTATGTATTCTTTGTATACATGTATTGATGGGGAAATGTGCAATCTTGCAACACAAGACACATGAGGCAAATGACTGAAAGGTCTGACTGCAAGAAGAAATATATGTCAATCCAATTTTCTCATTTTGTGCAAATATGTGATTTTATTTTCCCCAAGAAAAGGCATTTTGCACAGAAAAAAATTAAACTCCAGCGCTTTGTTTCCAAGGATATGTCACATATTCTTAAATCAGGTAAAATATGCCATACGAATCTCCCTTAAAAATTTAAAAAATGACATACATCGCATTTTGCTGTCAAACCCTTCGAGTCTATTCCGTCTAATCCATCACATATGCGGCATTGTGCTGAGGGCCAGATTTCAAAGTAGAGGTCAGGTAAAAGTCATGAAAGTTGTTGTAGGGATCGCTGAAGGTGCTGTCTCGGGTTGAATAGTAAGGAGAGCTGAGAACTTCCCTGTTGCCTGAGGATGGAACAACGTACAGTGTGTTATCAACCATATTCTTTCAGTATTCTTTCTTGTCAAAGTTACAACAGAATAAAAACTGCCATGATGGTGACTGGATCAGATATCATAAAATTTGGACTGGACGCTGTAACATTTCTTTCTTTCTTTTATCTTTTTTTTTAGTCATTGGTTCATTTATTCACTAATGTTTTAAACAATTATTTTTTTGTGTATGTATTTGAGATAGAAATGTTTATTTCTGTAAATTTATTTAAATTGAAATGAGGGGCCTGAAAACAAATTTCTAATACCTCCTGTCATCTAAAATATGGATGAATGCGAGAGAAATAAACAAATAAAAACTGAATTCATGCATCATACGTCATACCACCCTAAATGCTTTCTATGATTTTATCCAGTTCGATATAACTTATGTATTCCCTTGGTACATTGACTGATATGTACTTAAAGCTGAAGATGTGTGGTATCTCAGAATTCATAGTTTAGAAGATCTGTAACATACAGAAATGATATTGTTTATACAGTATCTAGAAAGACAAATGAAAATTGGGTATAAAAGCTTCCTGAAGTACAATAATGTGCCAATGCATGAACATAATTAAACAATTTGAAGCTTGCTATAAGTATTAAAGACAACAACAAAAGAATGGGAACTTCTCCAAATAAGCTCTACAAATGGATGAGGAAATAATACTCATTTATCATATGACATTGATGAACAGAAGAGTTAAATTAAAGAGAAAGGGATATGTCTCTAAACTTATAAAAAAAAGAAAAAAAGAAAGAGTTTTGAGGGGAGTTAATCATCATAATTATGTAAATGTGAATTTACAAAGTTCATTTATAAAATCTTGGGTAGATGCATACTTATGAGGATTTCAATTAGATCTACTCTGATTTGGCAGCCTTCTGTGACATGAGAGTATGGATTAGAGCATGGAGTTAGTGAAACGAAATGTGATATTGTCCAGTCATGTCACCTTAATACATATGCATGAGCAATTCTGAAATGTTAGTTTATAACAACATCAATGATATCAACTACAATATGACAATAACAATCAATAATGATAATACAATAATAATAATGATAACAAGTGATGTTATCATTACTATTTAAACTATTCAACATTAAACAATAAGCCAGGGAAAAACAGCATCTGCAGCAACTACGATTTCACAAACACTTTTTACAGCACTGAACTTGGAGAAAAAAAATGTGTCAGACATTGCTTTTTTAACAACTGAGAACATCATTTCAATGTACAAGCCAAAATATCAACATCGATAAATGAAAAAAAAAAATGATTCGTTCTCTGTCTTCAGTGGACTTAACCAAGATAGCCGATTTTATTTACCGCAAGTAACCTGGCTTATGCAGCTAATTCATATTAAAATTCAAACGTTTTCGTATTAACAAGACCTGACATTTTTTTTTTGTCTGTTTTGTTTTCATTTTTTTTGCTCTGTTCTGTTTTTATCATTTCCAGATTAGACATGCTACAAACACACAAAATGCACAGACAAAAGTTCCACACATTTTCCAAATCTTCTCACCACTGTTTGAAACATTATTTATATCAACTATCTCTTTCTTGCTCTATTTCACTCCTTCCCTCAACCCCTGTGGGGGACCCAGGGTATACAAGAAGGTTCCCTTTTCCCACTTGCAGGTGGTGAAAGCCCGCCATCGATGAGATGTCTCCCATGTAATGCCATCCTCGACGTTCCAGGGGTGACATCTCTTCTCTCTCCCTGTGTTCCTGCCATCTGTCTCGCTCTCCTTCCTCTCTTCTCCTTGACGTTTAAATGTATCTTATTGTGTTTAGCATAATATAGCCATGATCGTTGCTGATGTGCCGTTAAACCCCAACACAAACAAATGAACAAATTCCTTCCTTCCCTTTCCATTTTTTTCTTTTTTCATTGTACCTAAACCTTTATCAGCTAAACACTAAATCATTATGGTCTGCATTCTGCACTTTGCCAACATTTTCTAAATATTCATTTTGTTCCATATCTATACAACAGAATTTTAAGACTATAGCACAAAACATAGATAAGGAGCTTACATAAGTCTGCACAAATATGTGTGATGAAGGTGTTAGAGACAACTGCAATACTGCAGTTTGTTTCTACTGGAAATGAGGTTAATACATTCAGCAGATGATGATCTGATTAGTTTGCTTGGGGGTTAGTCTCTTGATTAAATTATATCTGAATAACCAACAGACTGAAAAATCTACAAGAACAAGAAAAGAACTCTAAAAGGCACCGAGGAAACATACCATTGAATCAGTTGTTAAAGAGTTAGTCAGTAATAATATGATTGAAAAGAATGATAGATATGTGGATGAATTAGACTTAGACAGCCGATGAAATGGTAAATGTGTAAGGGAGTGAATACATATGGATAACAGAAGGAATGTTTACATCAGTGAATGAATGAATGAGATAAGAGTGAATCTTTGCATGAATGACTGATATGAATGAATGGATGTTAGAAAGAAATGAATGAATGAATGAATGAATGAATAAATGAATGAATGAATGGATGAATGAATGATTGAATGAATGAATGAATGAATGAATGAATGAATGAATGAATGAATGAACTGAGACAGAGACTATGTTTTTGTAAGTACCTCTGCCAAAGAATGTAGACATACTGAGAATCGAGTTTAGGCACATAAAATGTGTATAATTAACAGAAAATGTCTATTGTAATGCTGTAAATTCTTCACTAACACTGTATTAGTGGTGAACGTTTTTGCACTGGCGTATTAAATATTGGCAGCTCCAACTTTCTTCAGACTTTGATGAGCTAAAAATTTCCTTGAAGATTTGGCCCCTAACTCTGCTTTGGTAATGAAATTTAGAAAAATTACATGTAAACCTGTCTATCTGTGCACAAAACATGCAAATCCTAGCTTCTCATTCAGCTGCCTCTACATTAACTCATAATTCACAGTGTTTTTCTCTAAGGTAATTGGTAGTTATATTTAACTTTCAGTAAAAAAAAAAAAAAGAAATATATCCAGAAGCAAAAGAAAATTCCAACACACATGAGTTAAGTTGTTAAGGCAACACCACATCTGTCTCCTAATGCAGATGAGGATCTTATTTAACGTCTACTCATCAGTTCTCGCAGAATATTATAACATGCAAAATCTGTCCAGGCTCCTACATAATTGGTCTTCAACGGAATAGTACAAATATGTCATGCGACCACATGACATAACTCAGGTGTCAAATTTTTCATGAACAGAGTTATTGGTGAGTGTAGAAAAGAAATGAGCCTACTTTATTCTGGTGAAAAAATTGTTCAACCAAGGTAAGAGTATTCAGCGTCAAAGTTAACTACTGTGATACTAGTGTCGGTAAAAATCTAATTACATGCAGTAGATCTATGACCAAAAATTGTTCTCTTGTGGTCAGGAATACGAATGTGGTAGGTCCAATCAGCGCACTACCAACCGTCCCTTCTTTCCTTTTAACCTGCTGTTCCAGTCACTGACCAGCCTTTCAAATGTGCATGCAAAATCTTTTGATAATTGCCATGAGCTGATGACTGACAGCTGACCTACTGATAACAGCCCTGTATGAGGCATATAGCTGCTTTTCTGGGTAACAACAAAAATATTGAATTACAGTTGACACCTTTGATTGATGGTGGGAAAGTAGAAGACAGCTGCCTGTTAGCCCACACAGAGTGGACAAAACTTAGTGTGAGTGTGGGTTACTACTGGATTGGCTGAGGGAGACTGACTGTATCACTGATCAGGATTGGTTTCTCCTAAATGTTCAGTCTCATTATTTAAAGAAGAGGTAAACCTGTATTCTTCCACATTAAAAAAAAAACAGCTGTCCAGAGGCTGCTTATAAACTGTCTCAGTATTTGAAATTTTTACGACTTACAATGGCCATGAATGTTCTATGCAGTAATGCAATATAATGATAGAGGACAAGAAATACCCTGTATTGTTCACGGTTGTGCTGGAATGATCAGATTATGGACTAAATGCCTTCATTTTCTGCCGTAGACATTGAGTTGTGCTATTGATGATTTCTCTATGTTACGATACATCTAATGTCTATTGAAGTGGCTAAATATTAAAGCACATACAATAAAAAATCAACATGGAGACCTGAAGATTAATACATTTACGTGTACAGCTTGAGAGAAGGCATAACAAGTATGACATAGGTGATTTACCCCTTGCCAAAAAAAAATAAAAAAAATTTGACAGCTTCATAACTGGATGCCGTTCTTGATTATTTTAATAATATTATTATGGTTTTTATATAAACTTTTCTTAAAAAAGAAAGAAATCAAATCAATTGTTACACTAGTTAATTATTTGATCAGTTAGTATATACCGTGAAGGAACCAATGGCATTAAAAACCACTGTCAGAAATCTGTCTGACAAGTTTTAAATTTTTTTTTTTTAAATTTGAAAAACTCATTTAAATCTCAAGAATTGTTATGAGACCCAGATGTTAGTTGTCTATGATTATAAGGCAAGGCTTTTTATTGCATTAGGATAGGTAAGGTAGCTTCATTACTGCATTTAAATAAATGAAAGTAAAGCAGTTTTAATACTATTTTTGCAAAGCTGTCATATTTTTCTTCTGATATTTTCTTTTAGTTACGCATCCAAAAGTTAATATACATAAGAGAACATTTGTTTCATCATGCTCTACAACAGAACGGTTGTGTTACTATGAGAGACAGAAAATTAGACAACAAAGTGAATACTATATATATACAGACACATGTGAAACTACATGTTGTACACAATCTACGGCTACGACTCCTCATAGATTTACCTAATCCTTGATTGGCTCTGTAAGAAAATATGGGTGATTAAGTACATGAACTGAACTAATAAACCAATCACCATTAAAACATAATGAAAAAAAAAAAAAAAGCAACAAGAACATTCACTGACTTTGTTGCATCATCCATAAGCCCCATATTACAAAATCATTAAAAAAAAAAAAAAAGAGAGAAAAATGAGCAGGATAAAATCTAATAAAACCAATCAAGTAATATCATTCAGTGCAAAATAAACCTTTGCCTCAGACGTGAGAGCTGTACATAAACCTAGCCACAAATTAGCAGGTTAAATAGGCTACAGAAATTTTTAATAATCCCAAGCCCTGCTGGCAGGTTAAAAAAAAAAAAAAAATCAGATGATAACAGTGAGGTAATTTCAACATCAGACAAATTACTTATCTTCGCAAATACAAGAGATATAACACAAGAGCTCTGAAGAGAGAAAAGAAAAATATCACCTTTTCCCTTGTTTTATGAAATCTGAGTAACAGAAAATTCTGTCAAATTCACCATGTGACAAGATATGACGGGTTTCAGGGCAAAACGCGACAAACACCATTTTTGAAAATTTTGAGTTACAGCCCTTAATACTGGGGATGGTGATAGTTCTATATGGTAAGGACATCAAACACACCTTATCTTCCAGAAAGTCTTCACAAAATTCTAGTACTTAATGATAAATTACTAACTACTGGAGAACAAACTGTCATTTTTCTCTAAATGGCGATCTTGGCTATGTCTCATTTTGCCCCGAAACCCTTTATAAGTTTTTTACCCATCATGGTAATTTTTCTGATTCATATGTTTCAAATAGCAGGAGCTAAAGTGATGTTTTCCCTCTTCACCATGCTTGTCCTACACCTCTTGTACTTGGCAAAAGCTGGCTGAAAAACTGGCTCATTTATTCCTGCAAATGAGAGTCTGATATAATGAAATAATAAAATGGAGATTGTTTTACACAACCATCCAAAATTACTTCCCTTTGCCAGACACACAGGCTTGTGAACAAACATTGGTTAAAAAAAAAAATGAAAAAAGAAGAGAAAAGTAAAAAAACAAACCCCAAAAATCACTTTCATTCATTTATTTGAAATACTGATCTCAGAAAAAAGTGATAAGATCATAATGGTTAATAGAGAACATAATGTTCCTTACCTCTATAATTTTTCAAATTTTTTCACGCAACAGCATTTGTTTCAAGCTAAATATGTGAAAGTGATTTTTTTCTTTTTTTTCTCTTTACTAAATTTGTTCAATACCTTTTGTATCTCGCAAAGGAAGTAATTAGGTGAAAAACAATCCATTTAGAAACATTTTCTAGCTTCACCCTTCCCAGTTATTTCAATGAAAAATTCATAGAATATTTTTTTTGCTTACCTTTCTCCTTCTTGTACACCTCTGGTAGCAGATTGGCCTGCTTGACGGCCAAGACGAAAGCGAGAATGGCAAGGATGAAAGCGTCGAAGACGAGGACGATGGCAAGAATGTATCCCCATCGCATTTCACACAGACCAATGTCATACTGGCCAGCCTGCAGCCCGCAGATCTGTCTCACCTTGACATTGTCCCATCCGCCTGGGTAGACTATCACTGAGGTGAACATAAGGAGTCCTGCCGTACAAAAATTACGAAAAGTATTCAAACAACATTAAAAAAAACTCTCTTTTACATAAAACAAATCATTTTAGTAACATTTCCTTTCATGTACAGCAATACCCTATTCACATTTTATATGTTTTCATTATTGCCCTGAAGAAGAGTCAAGTTGACTCGAAAATTTGGCAAAATTTTGACCATCACAATCAAGTTATAGATTTCTGTGTTATTTGTTTTTCTTGAATTGTTTTGCTAGTTGCCAGTCTGACAATTCTATTATATTTTTATAAAATGAAAAGTATAGCAATGATGCACATAACCACTGCCATTACTTGCCTAAATTTTAAGCATTTCAAATGTTTTCAGCTAGAGAATTACTTGTTACCCAATTGTCACAAAAGTATGACTATATTCTATAATGCCCGACATTCCATGAATGATATTTTTCCTGAGTAATAAATATTTAATAACACAGTGCAACATTTCATCCTGTATAGACAAAAAGATATCGTTCTAATTGCCTTAACTTTCTGAGTTTGTTGTTTAAAAATAAAATGCAGCACCAACAATAGTAACAAAACAGAACATTTCATGGACAGAGATGAGGATTTATTTGAACTGAAAAAAGATCTTGATTCACTTGAACTTAAAAAACATGAAGACTTACTTGAATTAAAAAAATTATGAGAATTTAAGTGAATTTGAAAGAAAAAAAAAAAAAAAGAGGATGCAGATTTAGTTGAACTGAAAGGAAAACAAGATAATTTATCTGATTTAAAATAATGATGAGGATTAACACGAATTAAAAATAGGAAGATGATTTACTCGGATTTGAAAGAAAGATGACAATCTACTTAAATTAAAAAACATAAGAATTTATATAGAATAAAAACAAAAATGATACTTATGTAAACTAATAAAAAGATTAGAATTAGCTTCATTAAAAACAACATGAGGATTTGCTGGAGCTAAAAATGAGAAGGATTTACTTGAACTACAAAAACATAATGAGAACTTACTTGAACTAAGACAACATGAGAAAAGACAAGAATCCCCCAAAAAGATGAGAGCTTAGTTGAATTTTTTAAAAAGTGCTGAGTTTATATTAACTTTGAAAAAAAAAAAAAAAAGAAGATGAAGAACTTAATGTTAGAGAAAAAAATATTAAATCATAAATTAACAAAAATCATAAGAATTTACATGAAAAAAAAAAAAAAAAACAGATGAGAATAAATTTGAACTAACAAAAATGCTAAGAATTCACTTTAATAAAAAAAAAAAAAAAAGAAGAAGAAAACCAAGTTTAACTAAAGAGAGGTTAAAATGTGAAGAATTCTCTTGAACTAAAAAAAAAAATAAATAAATAAATAAATGAGAATTTACTTGATCTAAAAAATAAAAATTAGGATTAACTTAATTTGAATAAAAAGGATGAGGATTTCTATTAAAAGAAAAAAAAAAAAAAAAACCTGAGAATTTACTACAACTGAAAAAAACAACAACATCAAAGAGAGATTAGGATTTACCCATAACAGGACTTACCAGAGGCAATCTGGAACCAGCCACAGATGATGAGTACGGTGGCAGTGTTGAGCAGACAGAAGAGTATGAAACAGGCAATGCAGGCGATGAACATCAGACAACTGACTCCAACCATCACTGCCGTGGCCTGCGGATATCAGGTTATATTATATCAAGGGTCATTATCAGACTTTACTACATGTACAAATGCAGTCAGTAAAAAATGAGTCAGCTCTCAGTTGTCCGCCAACTGAGAAAATATTATAGCAACAAAAACCTTAATTCATACACTTTTATGTGGTAAGAAAAGATCTCAGCCGACATGACTATAACCAGACCATTGCAAATTACAGAGATAGGGAGTGAACCTTCAGCACAGGCTAAAATCAGGTGAAAAATCTGCAGAAGTCAGCAGTTAGGCATATAAATCTAAATATTCACCTGACAACATGTTTTTGATTTATAGCAATATTCTCTTATTCAGAGATACATGTAGATTGTTCTTTTCATTTCTGTAGTAAAAAAAAACAAAAACAAAACAAAGAAACATCAATATCAACCCCTCCATGATATTTGATTCCCTATTTTTCTGCTCAAGTCCAGCAGCTTACAATTCATTGTGACTGGCTGTATGACATATGCACTGAGGTACAAAGACAAAGGGGAAAGACCCAAAGCAAAATTATACAGAGTTATCTCTATGGTCTGTCAAGATTGAGGATGGCAGTTTGTGTTACCCATCTAGGTCATTTTTTGTCTGTGGCCATTTTTGGAAGGAAAATCCATCTTCACCTCAATTTGTACTACAACAATCTCTGTTTAAAATCACTGGGAGACAAAAAAAAAAAAAAAGCTGGCTCTTAGGTGGATGGGCTCTCAGAAAGATTATGCAAACAATCTGACCATTATCTTGACTCCTAAGATTACTTGATTTATGATGTAACTTAAAGATTTGTCTTTGTGAATGGGAGCAGCTTCTTCCATTGTACTATGTAAGTCTTGCGATTAGATCTAACAGTTTCTTATCTTTTCTTGGTTTATAATTTTATCAATAATACCCAGCTTCTTTCAAACACTGAATGTGTTTCCCCATGCCGTATTGGTGTTGTATTAAAACATGACGTGGCTATGCAACTCCAAGGATAATAACAAATGTCACTTAAGTATATAAAAGTAGCCATACCAACCATAGTAGAAAGACAAGTGACTCGTCTGGAGGCAAAAAATATTCTTGCTCATACACAGAGCCAATCATGAGTTCTGTCCTATAGGTTGACAGCCAAAAAGAAAAATGATTATGGGCTAGTCCACTGGTCCACATGTGGCCTGATTATGTAATCATACATCCCCCAAATCCCCTCTTGCCATAATCTTGTTCCTGCCACTCCTTTCCTAGTTTAACAGAAGCCGCACTGCTATGCGTTTCTCTCAAATGGATGATTGAATTTGAATTTACGCCATGAGTACTTTCATGTCTGGCCCAGATTGGGCTTTAAGATGGATTTTACATTTGAGAGAGAGTTCTAAGGCAGATAAATTATAGTGAAAAAAATGCCAACATTGTAGTGCACTTGCTCACCATACACTTTGAATTGCAGAGCAGTGTCAGGTTATTTTATCGTCAGTGCTCCGAAGTCCGCGTCTCCGGGTTTTCCCGAACCGCTTCAGATCTCGCGAGAATGATTATTACCT
>JBCAUA010025211.1:0-12538 GCA_038406235.1 Peronia verruculata
AAAGGTTAAAATCTCATCAGCGTCCGCATTAAACCACTGGAGAAATCAGACGTACCCTAGGTATAGGCCCTAGTTCTTGCCTAAAAGTAGGAAGGTAAATAGATTATAGTTATAGACTTAACGATCACTTAATCATTAGGTTAAATATAATGACAGTACAATAACACAAATAAAAGCCTAAAAGCTAGTCCACTCTATTGAAATCTACTGTACTCCGACAAGGGAGACTGATTACAACTCAGCAGTATGGCTTTGTTTATGATTGGCGGTACACGCGGAGATTGGTTGCTAGGGTAGAGGCTGGCTGGACGTCGTAGGGTGGGACTGTCCCCTCTTGGTGATATAGTTCTCTTTGATAATACCAAAGAACACTGTAGAAATGAAACTGGCATTTGATTGGTCAAGTATTGTCAAAGTTCTGGTTATGGGCTAATTTCAGCCGCATGCTGACAAACAGGAACCATAGGAACCATGTAACTGGCAGAAATACACACGTACACACACCTGTGGACAGTTGTGGTGTAACTAAACCCTTCTAAGATAGGATCCGATGACAGATCCATTCCGCATTTTGTGTTTACTTCTGTGTAAAAAAGGGGGTTGGAAGCCTGATGTCATAATTCTGGACATGGAAGTCTGACATCATAAATAAAAAGGGGGTAGGACATAGAAGTCTGACATCATAATTCTTGAACAAAGGGGGACGGAACAAGAGGTAGAGATGTCATAATTAATGGATCTATATTAGTACTTACATAAATCATGCATAGATAAAATGATTTTTGCTCATTCAACCATTCTTTTTTTCAAAAGATCTCATAGCAAGGTGGACAGCAATCAGTCACCTCAGACAGCTTACCTATACATTGTTTTCACACCAGATGACAGAACAGTGATCAAGTGTGATTAATTCTCATTGTAAACTCAAACATTTTTAATTAATATGTGGAGGAAATATTTACAGACGATACATATAGGTGTATGGTTTGCATCTGACAGTGACAGTGAGATTTCTTATTGATGTTGAACTGCTGTGAGCATTCAAAAGGGATGGGTGTGTTGATGTCAGATATTGATTATGTGAATCCAGGGATTTTGTTTTTAATTCTATGCTTTTTCAGAGACTCATCTGATACATTTATCACAAGAACTTTGGCAGTAAATGTAATCAACTCTGTGGAATAGGCATGTCTAAGATGGAATGAAACTGTTCTCGACCAGGTAGCATCAGTTTTGTATTATGTTATAATAATGTTTCATCACTGTTTCACATTATACAGTTCCTCTTCAAAGGACAGGCAATTGGCTTGTTCATCTTTAAATGTTCAACACTTTCATTGCAGATATCTTAAATATTCTATGTTTTCTTGAAAGTGGCATATTAAACTGTAGGCCAGATATTTTTTTTTTTTTTTTCGCTTTTAAATCTGTCATCCTATTCTGACAATTGCACAAAAGAAAATGTGCCCAAGATTTACACTTTTTCTTTCCCAAGCCCAGGTAAAGCATTGTGTACCATCAGGTTATGATAATATAATGGTCGCAAAGAGAGAAATACCATACGGCCCGCACCCTTAATAACAATAGCCTAGAACAAGCCCGCTGGCTTAACCTGCTGGGACCCTTGACGAGCGCAAGTCCACCCTAACGCTAACATGTAGCCTAAGTCTGACGAAAAAAAGAGGATCAACCCAGACATACATGTAATAGTTACGGGTTAGTGTAATTGGTCTTGCAAATTGATAGTAAAGTAGTACGTATGGGGTGCAGGTTGATTTTGAAGTGTGCAGGCCATACAGTATTTCACCCGTTGCAAAAATCTCTAGTTTTAGGTAAATGGTCTTAGTCAGTGTGTCTTCCAAAGAAAATTACTGTTTTTGTGCTAAGTTTTTGTGTGATCAGTGAGGTTCATTTTAGAAAGTTTTGGGGGAGATTTTAGTAATTATTTGTTTTCTGTTGACACTCACTGAGTCCAAATGAGGGCCATTTAAGGTCATCTTTGTCATTTTGACTCCATATGTTGGGTTGAAAATGACCAGATCTGTGTTTACTTCAGTATTTATTGATTGTTATATCTTTTAAATATTTGGTTTGAGAGATCTAATGGGTAATCTTTGATCTTTTTTTTTCCCCCATAGTAATGTCCCATTCTTAAAATGCTGGACACCTCAGGCATTTTTTTGTTTGTTTTCTTTCAGTTGATTATGTATCATACACTCGTTATTCTGTAGTTTTTTTTTCATTGGTTGAAATTTCCTGGCCACTATACATATTTAACATGACTTGTGCTCTCTGGAAAATAAGGAAAATGGGCATGGGTTATTTTGCAATTAAAAGTCCTGATTTTATATTTTATATAAATTGATCAAACAGGCGATGTACCGGTAATATTGCTTTGGAGAAAATAATATTAAGTTGGTGATCTTATTATTTATGACATAAAACAAAAGAAAAAAGCTTATGATATTATTGATAACATACATGTGTACATATTTCTAGATTCATATTATTCAGTGCAGATTTGATGTAGCAGTCAGATATTTTATTTTGGAAGTTTAAATAGATTGATGTCATGAAAGACTCAATGATTTGTGTCAAGTGCATTTCAGTTATGTGGTGTTATTGTTTTTGTATAAATTACACTTGGCAAGTGATACTTGTCCCAGTTATAAGAGTGAAATCTTTTCTCAATTGCTCCTCTGTTCTGTGGAGGAGGCAAATCTCTTGGCTTGCAGGTTTTTGTCTTCGGTCTCTTCTTTGTCCCTTTTCATGACCTTGTGGCAATTTTCCCCATAATATTCGTACAATGTCAATGAAACTCCTTCATATGGTTTCCTGTTGTGGTAGATGTCATTCTAATCCCTGAATAATGACAGAAACTGATGTGACTATTTACTTGAAATTCTTAGGTAGGATTTCAATTTCAATCTTACAAGGATTGAGGGATTTGCCAAAGTCATATAGATTGGCAATACAGTGAGATATGAGGGCTTAACAAGTATATGTTTTATATTAAAATGAAAATTTAAAGGCAAATCTGGTCTCGTCAAGAGAAGCCATCCGTACACATATTTGTTCTCTCTGATGAAATCACAGTGTAAGTTTGTTAACTGATATGCTAGTCTTTTAAATTTATCATAAATATGTTTTGCACCTAGGGCAAATGAGTCAGAAGTTGTACTGAGCGATCTCAAGTTATGGCCATTTTTTACTATTTTCCAACTCAGATATGGTTGAAAAAGGTTAAATCTTCATTTTGTGAAAGGTACAAGAAATAAATTTGATACCTGAGTTGGAAAATAGTTAATAATGACTGTAACTTGAAATCACCTGGTTTAACTTCCGACTCATTTGCCCTGGGCGCAAGACATAATTATGTGGAACTGTGAGGAGCACTGATGGTACTGACGATAAAAAATCTATGAAGAAATAAGTGTATAATTAAAAAAACCATCACTGGTTGAAAGTAGTTGAAATTCTTAGATTATAATTTATGGATGAGAATAACAAAAATCATAATCATGTGACACTAATTCACACAGGATGGATGAACACTAAATGTAACATTTTTCCCTGACATGGTGCTCAAGGCATGTGCTGAGGCTTATGCTGTGAAACAGTGTTAGGGAAACCTGATCTTATCAAATATATGCCACTTATAGATGGGCTGATAAGTTATGCCTTCATCCACAGTGGGACAGAATATTTCTTATTAACTTACTACTAGTTACATTGTTGTAGTGATTTGTTCCTCCTTGCCATGAAAATAGTTTGTGGGTGATATGCTTGCTTTGTCCTTAAGTTAAAAACATTCAAGTTTTTTTAATTTAAACTAAAAAGAAAATAGCATGAGATTTGCATTTGTTGTTAGAGAGCTCTTTTGAATTATCACGGACAAATCTTAGAGAGACAAGGAAATTGAGCAAATCAATTGTAACCAGTCTCATAATGGCATTATTCAGACTCAGTTCCCAGTCTTATGCGGAGAGCATCATCACATTTTGGTATTTGTAAACATTAATAATATTAGTATTACCCAGTACATTGTCTATCAACATCTTTTTACTTGAATGTTTTGTTTTTAGGGTTTTTTTTTTTTTTTCTCCACTTTAAATAGATCTAGACATTTCCAGTTATCAGACATCAAAATTTTGGCAGAGAAGAACAGAAAGACAAAAAAAAAAAAAAAACTGTTCATATTTTTGCACTGTTTCTATAAATATGAATCTGATATAGATGCAGCTTGAAGTGAAAATAATTAATGAAGTAGGCTATTTTTATTATAATATGCAAGTTGCAGACTTCAATTTCAAACAGTCATAATATGCAAATTGCAGACTTAAATTTCAAACAGATTATCGAAAATGACATTGTTCCTCACATCTCCTTCAATTTGTCTTATCTGCTTGCTGGATTGGCGAAAGTTTCGTAGATAAATGTGGAGGTGTAGACATAATTTAAGAAACCTGCATTGCTTTTCTCTAGTGCAATGTAGTCCGCTGTTTCACTTTATTTTAAAGAATAAGGGGCTAGTCTTGATGAACAGTAGGTTCACTATTATTGTTATTTGGATGGATGGTGAATCATATCACATTTAGGGTTGGCAAACAGCCAAGTGTAACTGAAGGCAGAATCCCACAGGGGATCCTTGGCCTTAGCACTCACTGTCAATCACATTTTGAATCAGCTGAATCCAAACATCTGCTGATGTACCAGTTTATGTTAGTTTCTTTTTTTTGTTTATTTGTTTTTATTTGTTTGTTTCTTTGTTTGTTTTTTTTTTCATAATGACAAGACAGCTCAGGGGGATTAACCCAATAGGAAGATATTGAATGAAATGAATTAAATTAGATGAATTGAAATACATAAGCTTAGGCTACTTAATACTGTTATACGCTTTTTATAGTAGTACGTTGGCACTCACACCATGCCGCTGGCTGCGAAATTAAAATATTGAGACAAATGTATGCATCAGATATAAGGCAATTTAAGTCCTGGATGAGCGCCACTGAATGTATTTTATTTATGTATCGATTTTAATAAAGGTTGATGAAAGGGGAAAAAATCCAACGAATTGACATTACTGAAAATCAGTAATATAATAACATTACATTAGCATTCTATATCAACTTCATTGTCTTCTTTTGATTGAAGGCAATATTTCTACCATAAAACCTGATACACCACTGACATTAGTATCACTAAAAAAACAATTGTGTCCATTATTATGACATACCGATGAGTCTAAGGAATCGTGCAGAGCAAGTCATTGTCCTAATATACCTAAATCAGTCAGAGCTCGCTGACTTCTGGCGTGGATAGTGTTGAGCCATTTTTTTCATCCACGTAGGTTACTTCTCTACTGTTACGGAACTGTTTTCTATGTATGTAGCTTTTCAGTCCTAAGAAAGCATGTTTATCTCGGCTTTGAGTGCCAGTCCTGCTTTTGGTGAGAATAATTTTTGTGGGTAGAAATTTGAAATTGTGCTGGTCAGTGGTGTCTCTGCCTACTCTTTAAGCCCATAATTTACACATGTGATCTCCGAAATATATTCTCCTTATCCGAGAAGGCTAGATGTCGGGATTGTCTCATCATAAAGTTGGGGTATCGTTGAAATACTGAAAAAAATGGAGGCTTCCAATATTCAAGGAAAAAAAAAATGAAAAAAAAAGAACAGGGTAAGAAAAAATGTTTATCACATGGTGAATTTACTTTTCAAGTTTCAGACAAAAGAAAAAAGATATTTTCCCTTCTTTACAACACTTATCTTATAGGCCTAGTTCTTGTACACTATAAAAGGAAATAATGTGGTTTATGATCAGAATGTCTCATTGGAAGACCAGTACACCATTGATCGTGAAGTTAGTCACTTGTTCGAAACTGAAATATTGTACGAAGGTGTTTTATTGAACAAATGAGTGTTAGATTTTGAGCTTGCGTGCTTCTTTTGTGGCCATATTATCCTATAAAATGATCTCATTATGCATTGGTTAATTTTTGTGTTACCCCACCCCACATCCCTTCATATATACACTTTTTCCTGATGATTCACCGTCGATCTGGGCGATGAATTCGTAAGTTTGCATGTCTTTGGTAGTCTCATGCTTGAACCTCTTCCAGGCTAGTGTAATTTCTTGAAATAAGTTGTCTTATATTGTGGGACTGATCAGATGATGTTCTTTCCTCATGGCTGGTAATAAAATAGGAACCGACACGGTCACGTCTATTCGGCATTATTTAAAGCAGAACCTGGAATGATGTCTACTCTCCGTCTCTCTCTCGCTTCGTCTCCCTCCACCACCATCCCCCTATATTTAAAAGTTTGTCTTTACGTTTCTGGAGCCATAGCATGCTTTCCATGTTGAATAAATATTTAAAGTCAGGTTGTCTCGTTTCTTTCCTCCACCCCTCCCTCCTCCTTTCCCATTCTCCCACCTATACCCCCTCGTGCTCAGAGATAAAGAGAATGGGCGTGGTTCCCCGACTCCCAGTGGGACTCCCACAGAAATTTGTTCTCCATATGTGCCACTGCCAGTTTGTGATACCAAAAGTGGAATGAAACCGTCCAAAAGAAAATAAATCCTTTCTTTTCTTTCCGTCCTTCTCTCTTTCTCTCTCTCTCTCTCTCTTTCTATGGTAACCAGAATTGGATGCTTGCCGGAAGCAGGGTGGAAAAGGTTGAGATGTTGATTTGTTGAAAACATTTCGGTTGTGCCATACTTTTGTAGACTGTCAAGCGTTTGGGGTTTTGAGTGCACAGAGCTCAGTTATAGGTCGAGGGCGTGTACGGCAAGTGGGAAGACGATGATATTTAATTTTTTCCAGGAAAAGACATGATGAGCACCCGTACCATATCGTATCAATGATTTTTGATGTGTGAAGCGAGGAATCATCAGCCAGGGACGTTAGCGGAAAACATGCATGGAGCGACTGTTTAAGAAAATGTCAAGCAAAGGAGTAAGGCAAAACTCCTGTGCATGCATTTTCATAGTTGTTACATGGGCGGTACTTCCGCCATTGTCAGCGTGTCTTCGCCACGTGGTGCAACCATTCACATTATATATAGACTATTTATATATATCTATCAAACAAAGTAGATTTATACAATAGTTACACCAGCTACAATGCTTTACTCTGCATCGAGCAGTCACAATAGGGGGGGGGGGGGATTAAGATTACCTGTATGTTAAAATAAAGTCATATCGTGGGCTGTCTTTTTCGCAAATAGATCATCATTATTGCTCGGGAATACCATGCCTCCTGTTTCAGTTTATAATAAAGTAAGCCCTATTAATAGTGAAACATTATTTTGTCATTGTTTGAGTTTGATTTTCATAGCAATATAAGACCAAGAGTAAAGGTTTCAGATAACCTTTGCCCTTGTTGGTGTCACGCTGCAATGGCGTATTGTTATAGATATGAACTCTGTGAAGACATGCGTCCTCGTTATCCGTCCCTTTTCCCGATTCGTATTGTTGCTTATAACATGACCTGAAACATGGCAGACATGTTCATCACTTAGTACGCCTGTCTAAGATTTGTGACTAAGACTGATCAAGAAACTAAACAACAACAACTACTACTACTACAACTGCATCTACAACAACAACAACAATAACAACAAATTGTTGAATGCGATACCTGTACTAATGACATAACATTGAATGGTACACATATAGTAGATAGTACATGTATTAAATTTTGTTCCCAAATTTGAACAAAATATCAACAATAGACGCAGACTTAACATTTTTTCATTTGCTTCATTCTGACTTGAGCCGCTGTCTACCGCCAAGCCTCAGTAAAATTCAGACCAGTAAGAGATTTTATATGCTACTGTATTTGCTTTTTGTTTTTCAAGGGTTACTGGCAATTTGCTCTCTCTCATACGTTTTCAAGGCTACAGATCCTGCATCACCTAACCGCATTCATTTCGTTTTTTGTTGATTGAAACAAAAATCTTTTTGGACAACCGTAAGGATTTATATCTGTTTTCTTCTCACCACAATACCTATGCTTGTTAAGATTTGATTTCCATGTCCCTGTCAATAGATTGTATCATTGATGGATCCAGTTGACATGTAGGGGCCTACTTTTTTAAGGATGGCAAAATTTACCTTACTGAACACACAGAACTGCTGCGACTCCTAGAACCGAATTTCTTTTGCATAAATGCACAATGATCTTTGCTTCCCCTCCCTTCCCCTCCTCCCCCCGCCCCCCCCCCCTCCGCCCCCCTTTCCTTTTCCCGGTATACACATTCTAAGACTTTCTCAGCCGCTCCCTCTAGCTTGGCTGTGTGCATCAGCAGGTTATTGAGAGCCGTGCTCAGTTTTGCATAGATCTAGGTCTATTGACAGATGAGGATCAGAAATGCAAACTAACGGGCTATTCTACAGATATGATCGAGATTAGGAACTGACAGCGGATAAATATAGATCTACCATTTTAGAAGCCCAGTTAGTCTGAAAGCTGCATGGTCTTTCAGCTTTCGGATCTACATTATTAATTAGCTATGTGGAATTTCGGGATGGGATGGGAGTGGGGTGGGATGTGTGTTGTAGCATATGTTATGTTGAATTAAAATCTACAATTAGCCGTTAGGTATCAAAATAAAGTAAAGGCTATAGGCTTATTAAGACTGTAAAAGTGAAAAGACAGACAGGCGCACACAGACAGATACGAAGTCCTATTCAAAACTAAAGTTTCGATCTTTCACATTTCAGAAAGTTTTAGTTGTAAAATAGTGATCATTGGTACAGCACACGTTTCACAGTCATGGTTATAAAATGGAACTTGCGCCGTTATCGACATCTTATCGCATGCGCCGCATTTATCTGTTCAAAATGGCGGCTCAAGTGGTTGCTAATTAAAATCTGATTAAATCTTTTACTTCTTGCAGTCCGGTTTATGCCTTTTTCTGAGTGCAGTCTTTGTTCGCGAACCTCTCTCCTATCTTTGTGAGAAGGTCAATGGATAAAATCTAGAGAAATGTCGAGGATGCTCCAGTATTTTCAATTATAAGGCTAACTATTTTTAAAGCTTGTTGATCCTTCTGACATTGACAGTCTGGACTGGTGCACTGTCATGAACAGGACAACACCAAATTTGAATAGTCCGACCTGTAGTAGACTTACAACAGGGCTATTATAAGAACACCCTTAATATTCCATCACATTTGCTTCTATGGTGACTTTGGCCTTCTCACAAAAATAAAACAAAAGCCTTGAGAACAAAGATTTGGAAGGAGACATAAACTTGGCCACAAGAGGTGAAATTAGATGCCTCAACAAAGTCTCCTAAGTTGCCTCACTCAACGTAGTTTGCATCGCGTGCGCGAATGCATCGACAGCAGTGTGTTTATGTGTGTGTGTGTGAGAGAGAAAGATAGAGAGTGAGTGAGTGTGAGTTAGTGAGAAGTAGGCCGATATCACTATTTCACTATGAAAACTACGAGATATGGAAGACCGAAACATTTTTTAAATGGACCGCACACAGACACAGACAGGCAGGCAGGCAGGCGAATAAACAGGCAGTTAGACAGACAGGTAGACGGAATGACAAATAAATCTAGGTAGCCTATGCATGATGAATATGAAAAATAGAAAAATGCATGCATCAAGACCATCTCTCACTAGCTCTCCCCTCTTGAAAAGATCATGCCTTGAATTGTGCCACGCCTCTTTTTATGGGTGGTTTTAATAGTAATAATAGTTTTCTGTTTATCTAAGAGCAATACTGTACTTGCATAATATAATTTATTTTTTTCGTATTATACTAGTGTCGTATTTTGTGTCTCCTTATGAAATCCCACTCATCTTTCTAGTTAGTCTGTCACAAGTTTCTTGCATAACAGTCTATGACATCTCGGACACAGCAGTTGTTCTTTCTAATTTACTCTCTTGATTGTTTCGCCTCCCCTCCATCCTCTCCACAGATTAATTGGTTGTGTTTCCCTGCACTTCTTTCCGTTCTCTCTTTTTTGATTATCGGTCTCCGACAGTATCAGTCAATAAATTGCAGCCTGAGTTTGCAGTTAAAGAGACAATTATTTTCAGGAAGTTTTGCTTCGAGCTACATATCCCGGGTGAAATTTACAAACTGGCTCACGTTTTGTCCCCCCTCCCCCTCCCCCCCCCCCCCCCCCACACACACACTCCTGTCTCATTGAGCAAGCAAAGCCCGCCACAGATTACAAATGAACTGAAATATAAGCTTAGCTATCCTTTGCGATTTCAATACGGTAAACTTCTTTAGTTGTTGCCCCTTCCTGGCTATTTTTTTTTTCTTCATCATCCATTGCTATGTAAGAAGATTTGATTTAGATATAATATACAATATTTTTGTTATACTGCATCAGTTTACAATAAGATTGTCGAAAAGTCAGTCCCAGGAGCACTACAAAGAACAGGGAAAATGATGTATGGTCGTCCACTAAACAAAGGAAACCAACTTGCAAGGTGACACGCCTTTCTTCGCCCGCCCTCTTGTAACCATCATCATCCCTACTCACTAACCTCTTAATCACGTTGTGTGAGGCGACTTGTATTTGAACCGTGGCACATGTAACTCTTTTTTTTATGTGAGTACAGTTGACGGACACAGGCTGGACACTGTTAAATTGAAGCCCACGGATGTCCTAGATAAGGAAAACAGGCTCACTAAAAAAAAATCCTTCGAGAGAGTAGGCTCTAGAAGAGAGGATCGCACATGTGTGAACCTCATAAGGGAAACAGAGAGTGGATTTTTTTTGTCCACAACCAGACAGAACTCGAGCTTTTGGCTTGTAGAAATTGGAAGTGATTTTTCACAGAGGCAGTTCTTGTATGTGTGATGGGACCGAACTTTTAGGATGCAGTACCTGCTTATCATCGGCGTTCTGTTCGTTTGGGTAATGACTTTTTTTTTTACACAGATATTTCAATCGCCGCCTCAAAGATGTAGTTTACTTATACTGTTTTTTTTTTTTTCACAATTTGTAATATTTCTTTTCTGTTTTCCATTTGAGTTCGAGAGACTTTTTTGTTCATGTTTATTTATAATATTTATAAAAGTCTCTCGAACTATATATATATATATATATATATATATATATATTTAAGGAAGATAGTTGATGGAGAATGAAGCAATATTGAGAGAGCAGCATAGGCATGTTGAAGCAAAGAGAAGTTTTTTCAGGTAGAAAGCAAATGAGCTGTTAAATTATGCAACTCACAGGAATGCCCCGAACTATTCTTTCACAGGCCCGGGAGGCGCAATTAAGACATTGTGATCTGTCAGCATATTCTTTTTTGAGAGATCACCTTTGGCAGTGCCAATACCTTCTCTTGTGGTCCATAAGTGGGGCTGCTGATAGTTGTTTCAGGTGAATAATTAGAAAAAAAAAAACGCGAAACAATAACCAACGGAATCTACCGGTATTTTGTTTTTTATTATTATTATTTTACATTAATTTTATGGTTTTTATCCAGCACATACCTGAACATGTCAGAAACTGTCGCGTTCGACAGTGTAAGCTTAGATTCCAGGCAGTGGTCTATCATCACAGTATGCTGATTGACATTTAAAATATCTTTTGTAGTATCAAGATATTTTACTGACATCTATTTTGGTATCATTACCTGTACATGTAATCCATCATCAGCCTATCACCATTTTATTTTTGATTGAGTACTTTATATGACAAATCCATTAATATCGGACAATATTGTTCTTGAGCATAATAAAATAAGCTACCATTTTCTGAACCTATTATAGTATCACCCAAAAATATAATGGGTTTTTAGTTTGTTAGGAAATAGTGTTCAGACCTTTAACGTTTTCGTTTCTAAGTAGGGCCTGTTAATTTTCATTTTCAAGATCTAAATCATAAAGCATGGAAACAGAAACAAAACCACTGTTTCTTTTAAAATACAAAACGAGAAATTTGCAGAATGACTTGTATTACAGCTATCATTTTGTTGTTGTTTTATACCAATTCGTGTAATTCTGTTAATCGGTTCATCAAATGTATGTTCTCTTTGCATGCGTTTTGTATGTTTAGCGGTGAATTAGCATTTCAGCCTTTTGTCACGTTTTTCTGTTTGCATGATGATAATAGCAAAGCTCACAAGAACCCACAAGAGCCTTCAAAGCCCCAGTTGGTTGTACTGACACATTAAAAGAAAAATTCAAGCTTTTAGTTTGCAATGTTTTAACGACATATATTATGTGACTTTTAGAAATTCATTGTTGATGTTGTTAATGTTGTTACGCTGACATCTAGCTTTCAGCTACCGTAAACATGAGTTCTACCCTACACATTCATTGGGAGCCGTTCTGTAATAGGTGCGTTCTCTTGAAATGTCTGTTAAATGAAACAGCTGAGTTACGGACAGAAGGTCATGTGCAACATAATTGTTGTTATTTCAAACAAACAAAATAACCTGTGAGAGAGGAGAGAAAGGGGATGGAGTGGAGGCGGGAAAAGAGGACTGGGGAGGGGGGGGGGGTGTTTTCTCTCAACCCCCGTACTTCTCGGTAGAAGGCAAAAAAATG
>JBCAUA010025222.1:0-12537 GCA_038406235.1 Peronia verruculata
TATATATAAGAGCTTGGTGGAGAAATAAAAACTGCGTCAAAAATTCATTCACTGTTGAAAAAGATGTGATTTCTCCGGTCGGCTTAATTTGACGCGCACCTGATTTCATCGTTTCGAGTCTCTTATATATGTATCTCAAAGCCTAACATATGTCTGAGAGATTCTACGCACTCACTTCATAATCAACTGAAATACTTCTAAAGAAGTGGGCATTTGCTGCATATATGCGAACTAACTGTGAGCATTACAGAATTTCATTTCTACCATCATCGCTGACATGATGTTCTTTCGGTCTGCCTTGTTCTAATCCTGTGAGTGTGATATTTTTGTCTGCATGTGATGTGAACGCATTATACATAATAATTATACATATTTGGGAATGATTTTTGATTCTTTAAAGATTTACATCACTTGAATTTGATTGGCTGCTAACACAACGTACTTCAAAATGAATCGGTAATGTCCGAACTCTTTAAGTCCATCGCCTTACCAAGTTACTAGGCACAATAATATAGTACATGTACTACAAGCACTGATCTTTAAATCATGGAAATGATTCCTTTAATCCTAAAAATCACATAAAATATGAAAACATTTTTCCAGCCAGCAATAATACAACAATGCAATCTAAAATCAACAACAAACATCAAGACTTTTTAAAGAGCAGAAAAAGTGACAACAACATACGTGTAAAAGTAGACATAACAGATTTAAATTTTCTTGAAATCCATGATACTATATAATGCATATTAATACCATACAAATACACCTCTTTTTGTACAATTAATTGTATGTGGTGTATTCTAAAAATATACAGAAAAAAAAAAATGCACAAAAACCAAATAAATGTTAAAAAAAAAAAAAAAGGAAAACAATTCCCAAAACAAGAACAATCAGGGTCAATTGCAAAAGGAAATGGAATTAAGGAACTGATTCAACATCGCTGAATGATTTGGGACGAAATCGGAATGTCTGCATTTAATCAATAATCCCGACTTTTAGCGATTCATGAATAGCAAGAAACAAGCATGGTCTTTAAATAGCTTATTACTTTGATAGTTTTGTTTGTTGTGTCTCTTGTAAGCCTTTTTTTTTTAGTGTCCCCATGGATTCTCTTAACCCAACGACAAGTTGGAAAATAGTAACTACCAGAACTAGACTTGGGTACAAAGGTATATCTGATGCTATCTTGTGTTTAGATATCCATGATTCATTTTGCACGGACAATCTTTGATGCATACAGTCCTTTGCTGAAACATGATTGTTTTTTAATGTGCATTCTAGCATTTAAGCCAAGAAAATATACTGCATATAATATAGTCTGATGTAAGAGCAGGTAGTGACTTTTTAAAAAAATATATTTCACTGGTAGGTTTGATATTCTTAGGCACTTTCTTCACATAAATGATGTTTAATATTGAAATTGGAACAGGTAATATAAAACCGATTTCTCCAACAACTGCCTTAACAGGAGTTGATGCATATAAAAGTTATATGTCTATTTATGTGTATCAATTTACATTATACATGTATATTATACATGTGAGTGTTCATTGACATTTTCCCATAGATATAATTAACAACAACTTTAATACTGAGTATGGGTTACTGTCATATAACAATTTTACTCTGGTCATTAGTAAAAACTAGACAGAAACAAATTCTATATGTTGTTATGAAGAGAGGAACATCAAAATTCATGATTGGATCAGATACATTTCCGTCTTGATATAGTTGTACAATGCGCAATGGAATGGATATTAAACTCACATGCACACAAAGAAACACAGACTAAAAATTGGTTTTCATTACCGAGCTGTCTGATAACAGGGTACGTTGCTCTATCATGCCTATTTTCTTAAGGTTTGTGTTTTGTGTGAGACAATATACTCTGAATATAAAACCTTCCATCGGTGGAGTTAAAAGCTTTTTATATCAAGGCAGCCTTATTTGTATAAAGAGTATTGAAATTGTCAAACTATAAACAGTCTTGTGTACAAATAATCTGAGAATTATATGATAATACATTAGCAATGCATCTTAGAACATTTATGGTGCTGAATACCAAGGTATTTGGAAAGTAATGACATTATAACATAGCATAAATGAAATATATTCTAAAGCTCTCGTTGATGATATTGACAGAAGATATCAGAGAAAATGGCGAACAGCCAGGCACAGTTTGAATTAACTGAAATGACCCATAGCAGTAACTAAATTGTCTATAGTTGTTTGCCATATAACAAAATATTGTGACTACAATGAGTAACACCAGGTGCTTTAGGGTGATTTAAATCTGAATTGCTCCCATCTTTTACGATCTGAACGCCCCCACTGATCACCTTAATCTGATTAGAGTTAGCATCGTTGGGACCGAAATCACTGTTTCTACCTGTTATGTCACCTGTGCAATGTGACCTGGGTCCGTTGCTATCTGTTAATTTAAATGTCTCTATCTATCATCTGGAAGTATAGCAGAGTTTGAATTGATAGGATCAGATTCACCGTTTCTACATGCAAGTTCCGCTGTGTAACAAAGCCTGGGTCATTCCTGTGTGTTCAAATCTCAAGTGCCTCCATTAATCATCTGGACCTGAATCAGAGCTTGCACTGATAGGATCAAAATTACTGTTTTTACTTGGAAGGTCATCTGTGCAGCTGAGTCTGGGTCGTTTCGGTCTGCTGAAATCAGAGCACCTCCATTGATCATCTGAACCTGAATCAGAGGTTGTATTGATAGAATCAGAATCACTGTTTTCACTTGCAAACTCATCACTTGGGGAACCGAGTCTGTATCGTTTCCTCCTGTTCAAATTTGAACACCTCTGTTGTATGTCTGATGTGAAAATAGAGTTTGTATTGTTAAACAAAGAGTCACTGTTCTCATCTGAATCGCAATCGGAGCTTGAATCGTAAAGGTCAGAGTCACTGTTTTCATCTGAATTAGAATCTGAGCTTATCTCACTAACAATACCACTCTTACGGTCATCATGATAAATTGCGCCTTTGAACAAAAGCATTTCTTTGATACGCTGGGGCACAGGCAGGATGTTGACCCTATTTACTCTTCCTGCTGTCACACCTATTGCCTTTGAGACAGTGATAAAGCTCTGATCAAACAAAGACATGGGGTGGTAACAGAGTTCATCCATGAGAGGGGCTATTTCCATACAGGATACGTCACTTTCAGCTATTAGTTTGTGACGACTTCGTAGATAAAATCGGGAATTAATGTCCTGCGGGCACAGCACCAGGTTGCCAAAGAAGCACTGCGCTAAATCGAAGTTTCTATTGGCTAGTGCTTGCTTAAAGGGAGTATCAATTGCCATACCCGATTCTGTGTATCGAACAAATGGTGGTGCATACACAGCTGGCGCCATACCATTGGCCAATAATAAGCCAATTATTTCTCGCTGATCATTATGGATCATCTTAATCAGTACAGCGTAAGGCAAACTGCTGACAGAACCACGTGTGATTAGCTTTTTCACACAGTTCTTGCATTCTTTGCTGTTCCGGTCTTCATATTCCAACAGACGGAAAAGCGCTGTATCACCCTCTGTTGCTGATCCTCGTTGTCCACTAATGTGTATATCAGCATTAATTGCTAACAAACAATTCAAAAGTTGCTCATTTGGCTGAGCTGCGGTAGCCATAAGTGCAGTGGCTCCATCCTGGCTCCTGTGATTTGTATCCACACCACTGTCTACCGTGCTTCGTAACACTGTTCCAATAGTTTCATCAGTAACAGACAGATTTGGCCTCATGACTCCCTTTACTGCAATCCTGATAGCATTGTGGCCACTATTTGTTGTTGCGCTTGTATTCACTTCAGTTTCATGTAAAAGTTTAATAACCTGACAATTCAGAGTTCGTGCTGCAATGAGGTAAGCTGTTTCTCCCTTAAGATTTTTTGCCTCTATATCTGCCCCCTTGTCAATAAGAAGCTTGGCACATGCCTTGTACCGGGTTTGCAAGTAAAGCAACATAGCTGCTCTATTTTGCATCAGGTCACCCATCTCTATTTCAGGTTCTTGGCTAAGAAATAACTCTTTTATGCCTGTTTTTCTTGGCGTAGCTAAGCGCTGAATCATTGAATCCCTCTCTTTGCACCAAAATATAGAACTGTCAAGTTTTCCTGACACACGATTGGCATTTACAATGTTTGGGTTTTGGCCACAAGCCAACATGAGAGTAGTGTTTTCCTTATAATCCCTGGCATCTATCTCGGCTCCATATTCAATCAGCACTTTCATGTTGTCTATATTTCCTGCGATCGTTGCGTGGTGGAGCGCCGTTTGCCCGTCTACGTCCTGTGATTCAAGATTGGCGTGATTTTCTACCAAAAGCCTGACGGACTCCACATCAACAGGTTGCCTACATGCCAGCATGAGTGCCGTTTCTCCTTCGGAATTTGTGGCCTCCAAGTCTGCTTCAAAACGAATCAACTCCCTCAGTTTATCCGCCTCTCTTATGGGTGCTGTTGCTGCATGATGTAGTGCAGTTTCCCCTGCACTATCTTGTGAATTAGGATCAGCGCCATTTTCTAGTAAAAGCGTAACACACTCCGCGCCCACACTTTGATTACATGCCGACATGAGAGGAGTGTTTCCCATCTTATCTTTGGCCTCAATGTCTGCGCCACGATTTATGACCAGTTCTATTATTTGGAGTTGACCAGAACTTACTGCACGATGAAGACATGTTTCTCCGCCATTGTCTTGATGTTTGGGATTGGCATTTTTGTCTAGTAGAAGCCTGACACACTCGTCCGATGCCGAGTCACATGCTGAAAGAAGCGCTGTATTTCCATCAACGTCACTCTCCTCTATATTTGCTCCATATTCTATCAATAATTGTAGTTTGTCATATATTCCTGATATCGCCGCACAATGAAGTGCAGTCTGTCCTTTCTTGTTTTTCACATTAGGGTCCGCAGCATTTTCCAAGAGACAGTTGACGCACTCCACTCCTATGGATCCATCACAAGCCTGAATTAGAGCTGTGTTTCCCAAAGAATCTCTGGCGTTTATCTCCGCTCCATGATTAACCAATATCTGTATTTTCTCGACCTCTTGTGACAAAACTGCATGATGAATTGCCCTGCTCCCTTCTTTGTTTTGTAATTCAATGTTGGCATGATTTCTTATCAGACATTCGACACACTCTGCTCTCACCGATCGACTGCAAGCCAACATGAGAGCTGTGTCTCCAAAGGAATCTCCGGTATCAACATATGCTCCATGATTAATCAACAGTTGTATCCCCTCTAAATTTCCAGAGCTTACAGAGAAATGAAGGGCTGTTAAACCTTCCAAAGTCGATGAATTGGGGTTGGCACCCTTGCTTAGCAAACGTCTGGCACACTCTATATTCAAGGATTGGTAACATGCCCAAATAAGAGGTGTGAATCCTTTGAAATCTGCAATGTTTACATCGGCGTTTTTGTCGATTAGCACCATTATGTTGTTTTCATTTCCCTCTCTTGCTGCATAATGCAGAGCTACCATTTCTTCTTCATTTTTTAAGTTAGGATTAGCATCCCTTTCTAGCAAGAACTGAATACACTCAGTGTCGACAGATTGATCACATGCCCATATCAGGGCTGTGTTTCCTTTACTATCTTGTGCATTCACATTTGCGCCATGATGTATCAGTTGCTCTATCTTGTCTACATCACCGGAATCTACTGCAAAATGAAGGGCTGTTTCACCTTCACTGTTCTGTAGTCTGGGATCGGCTTCTTTTTCTAACAACAGCTCGACACACACCGACTCTACAGATTGATCACATGCCCATATCAGGGCTGTGTTCCCTTTACTATCTTGTGCATTCACATTTGCGCCATGATGTATCAGTTGCCGTATCTTGTATACATCACCAGAATCTACTGCAAAATGAAGGGCTGTTTCACCTTCATTGTTCTGTACTTTGGGATCGGCTTCTTTTTCTAACAACAGCTCGACACACTCCGGCTGTACAGATTGATCACATGCCCATATCAGGGCTGTGTTTCCTTCACTATCTTGTGCATCTACACTCGCGCCGTTTCGAATCAGTAGCTGTATCTTGTGTATATCACCAGATTCTGCTGTGAAATGAAGGGCTGTTTCACCTTCACTGTTCTGTACTTTGGGATTGGCTCCATTTTTTAACAAAAACTCGAGATATTTCATGTCAGTTGATGTTTTAGAACATATTATAAGGGGTGTATTATTTCTATGATCCCTTGCATTGACATCTGCCCCATAATTAACAAGCAGCCTCATTACCTTGGGAATTCCTGACAATACTGCCAGATGAATCGCTGTCTCTCCGTGATTATTCTTCATATTCGGATTGGCATGATTTTCCAACAAGAGCTTGACACATTCTGGGGAACTCTCACTTGCCAACATAAGAGGTGTAGTCCCAAACGTATCTTGAACATCTAGACCTGCTTTGGCCTGAATGAGCAGCTCGATTGTCTTGCGAGAACCAGATCGTGCTGCCAGGTGCAATGCTGTTTGGCCATCAAGGTTAAATGAAGAATGCTTGGCATAGTTTTGTAAAAGCAACTGGGCACTTTCCACGCCCTCATTATAATCACATGCCAACATAAGAGCAGTGTTTCCCTCCGTATCTCTGGCTTCAATATCTATTCCTTGGTTAATCAGGAACTTCAATTTCTCGATATCCTCTAATTCTGCCGCCTTGAGAAATTCTGTTTCTCTTTCATTGTTGTTAAAATTACAACTGACATTATCAGATGCCATGTCTACCCAACGCTAAATTACCCCGATCAAAATCTACAGAAAAGTAATAGTCTATATATCATGTATTCATTGGCCCTTGAGCAGAATGTTCCCGTGGTCAATCGATGCAAGATTCGGCCGTCACTGAGGATGAGATAAAATTTATGAAGTGTATTTAGTAATGAAAACAAAAGGCAACATTAATATATGGCCTGGGACGTAAACAATGAAGCATGTGATATAGACATGGGAGTATTGCGTACTCATGATTGTACAGGGAACTATTGACCCTGTCTGAAAATCAGAGAGATCGAGAGTTCCGTGTTTCTTTTTTTTTTTTTGCCTTCATTTCCATTTGATGAAGTGTTATTGGTACTGTGTCATGTATCTATATCCCCGATATTCCGATAACACTGGTCAACAAAGACTTTGAACCGGGCAACCAATATAATTACTTTATGTTTCCCGGTACACTGATTTCAAACCTGAAAACCTTTTTTAATATCACATCACATTTTTCAGTTATTGGCGTTTTTAAGTCTCAAAGAATGATTTTTATGCAATATTGAATAAACATTTTGTCTAACAATACCTCCAACTGTAAATTGACAAAGTAATAATGTTATCATTAAAATTGAGGTATGTAGTGATGCAATAAGCTACTGTTGGCCTGAGAATGATGGTTCAATGATGCGATCAAGGTGATATATTGCAATGCAATGTACCTATTGTTTTATTGTTGCCACATTGTTGTAGAGGGATGTCCACTCTCTAAGCTCTACTTCACTAGTGTTGTTTACTATTTGACACGACATGGCCACTGAATTGAGAGGTTGTGTAAATAAATTATCTGGACAATTTTTTTTCACATATGGAAAATTTATTCCACAAGATCAACACAAAAAAGCAGACACGTAAACTTGCATACAGACATTATTTTATCTGTAGAATTGATGATCAAGACAGAGCCTGGGTAGCTCATAATGAGCTGCATGACTTGCTTTTCTGGAATATTGAAGTGGTTTAATGGCCAACGACAGAAAATGACTTTTGTTGTATGCATGGCCTGGGCTGAGCAAACAGATCATCACACTGACTCTTACTTTTGTATGATGAAATTTGCTAGTTTCTCAAAGAAAAACAAATCAAACATTGTATACTCAAATTGTCAGTCAGCATTGAAACCAGTGCCTCATGACAAAGGAATCCTGTGTCTCTTCAATTTGCAGCCCTGCTTGATGATAGAAATGGTACTATTGATGAATTTTCAATGCTGATGATGAGAACGAGTTTGAAGCAAAAAGTGGTGAAAAGATGCCGCACTTGATTGATCAAGAAGATCTAAATGACTTAGTCAGAGAGCTTTCCATCCCCAAAGAAAAAGCAGAAAAGACCTCCTCTTGGTTACAGCGATAGAATCTTATATATACCGGTACCAGAATAACTATATTTCATAGGTGACATGCAAATCTTGCATCTTATTTTCAAAGGAAGAAGGATGTTTGCTTCTCTAATGATATTAAAGGTCTTAAGCATAAGCTTGGATGACTGTGATCACACGTTTCACATGAATGGAAGCTTGTTATAGATTCAAGTAAGGTAAGTTTAAAAGCTGTTATATTTTACACAATGGCAAAATTAAGCCTTCTGTGCCATTGGCGCATGAAGTAGCTTAAAGGAAACTTATTATGAATCAATGAAACCTCTTCCTAAAATGTACCAGTACGCAAAACATAATTGGAAAAATTTTGGTGATCTCAAAGTAATATAATAGCAATTTTGAGATGACAAAATTGAAGCAAAACTGAAAGAAAGTATTTTTGTGGGCTCTCAAATTCATGGATTTTTGGCTGATGACAAACTAAATCCACTTGAAAATGTAGCCTGGGAACCATTCCATTTTGGCTGTGGAAAATTCATGGAAAAACAGATATCAAGAGAAGTTTAACCCCAAGATAACGGGAGATTACTGTCGGTATCTTTCACATGAAAAAGACACTACACACAAGCGAAAGTGCAAATGTCTCAATGCACTTCTGTTTCAGTCAAGGGATGTTGTTAATTTGTAAGTTCTAATAGTGTTTTGATAAATAATGTTCAAACTCTTTATCCACTTTTTAGCACTTTGTTTTGTCTTAAATACCGATGAAAATGTATCTGTGGTTTACTTTTATTCTCAGCGATATTTCTCTGTTTTATGTTACAAAGTTTAAAAAAAGGGAACCATGACTATCATAAAAATCTGGCATGCTTGCTCACATCTAACTTGAGATCTGAAATCAGCCATCCAAAATCACTTTGAAACAAGTGTTTTCCAAGTGGCAGATAAATAGTTGAAATTTGTTGAACAATGTAATCAGTATGAAGTAGTGACATCATCTCTGTATCATGTTTCCATTTCATTCTTTCAAGTTAAATGTTCATGCTAGACAGATTATTCATGATTCATCTCTTGTACTGTTTTCCAATGCTTGTCTACAATTTCCATATTATACGTTTGATTATGTTTAATTGCATTGATATTATGAAGATGACTAGCTAACTATGGGTCATGAATGCCATAAAGAACTAATTACTTGGCCTATGCGATTTTTTCCTGCAGGGAAAATCCGATAATCTATTTAAAAAATTTTCATGTTTTAGTGCTGTTGTTGTTATTATAAATAGGGAGTATAATGACAGATGAAGAATCACACCATTCGATTTATTTAGTCATAGGACCTGAAAAGAATAAGATTGCTAATTTCACTTTTAGTATTCTTTTTCTTTATACATACACACTATGGTTTAAATTTACAAATGGCTTGAGTGTGTATTGTGTTGCGGTTTAACGATATGTCAGCACGATTACGACTATAATGTGTCCAACACAGTGAGATAGGTTTATATGTCAAGAAGAAGAGAAGAAAGAAAGCAGGAGAGAAGGCAGGAGCGAGGAGAGAGAGAGAGAGAGAGAGAGAGAGAGAGAGAGAGAGAAGATATGTCTCCCCTGGAATGTCGAGGATGGCACTCAATGGGAGACTCCGCCGAAGACAGGCTTTCACCGCCTGCAGGTGGAAGCAGAGAGCCTACTTATAAACCCTGAGGGTATAAAAATGGCTTGAAGATGAGCGTGAGACCATTGATTCTAAATCTCCCATACAATTAAGTCGTCACAGAATTAACTACACGTCTAGATAAATAAAAAAAAAAAAAAATCAAACGAAAATAACAACAGACCACCTGGCAATTCATAGAGGAAAAGGTGTATTCGAAAGGGAGGGGCAGGGACAATTCCCCTCCCCCCCCCCCCCCCAATTTTTTTTCCTGATGTAAAACGCAACCATTCATAATTATGTAAGTATGATGTCATCCATGGTCACGCTAATTGCATGCAAATACACAAGTTTTAAATCTAACACACATTGTATAAACGTGTAAATTGTCTTACAAGTGACTTACTCAAAAGTCCACAACGCCGACTTTTAACGTTCGAGTGTCAATTAAACGGGTCCTGAGTGTTGTTTGTACAGCTATACTATGAGTTCAAAGGGCGGTTATAATATTGGGAATTCCCAATAAGAACATTAGCGGAAATGGCTTGGTATTTCATTTTCCCGCTATAGACAGCCAGTCTTGTAGCTAATTCACTAGGTGAAATCTCGGCTTTTAGACTATGTCGGTTTCCAGTGCTGGCCCTATAACTGAGCCACGAGCAATTGTTTTTAGATATGGTTGCAATTGGTTCAGGTTGTTTAGACCATGAGATAAAGTCAGCTATAGTGTCCTTAGGCTACCCCTCAGACTCTTTGATTTTTTAGTTTCTTTTTCTATCCTCCAACAATGGCGGAATATTACATTTTCATCTTGTTTATTTGATCGTATTGTCTTTGGTAGACAAAATTTCTTTGTACAAAGGACACCTGACACAAGGAGTTTAAAACACACAACGACATCAACATAAGAGCAAGAATATAAAGGTGAACGGATGATAGCTTTAAGCACGTAAAATTAGAATGAGAGGGATAAGAATAGTAAAACACAAGATTTCGGGAATACCCGACCGGATTTCCAGCCGGAGTTACGCTTACAACCAAGAAGTGAAGCAAACATTATGGGGCATTCTATCGGCTAGGCAAGGTAAAAGAAGATGTCATTAGAATTTGGTTGAACTCATTTGAAACATCTAGCTGGGTAGGAATAAGCTAATTTATGGCTATGCCATTAGCCGGTGCTGTCTATTTCGCCTTTAGTCTTACACTCCAAAATACTAACTGGGTCCAACTCGTTGCCCAGGCTCTCAGCACTTCGACACAAGTTAACGAGGTCCTTTTCTTTAAAAAAAAAAAATAATAATAAAATCTTTCGCTCGTTAATAACCTTGTAACTCTGAAGAAGATTTTATCTTGAAGTACATGATCGTGATGGAACACGATAATTACATAAAATATTGATAAATTACCGGCAATCAAGTACAACAACAGAATCACACTGAAGTCTAAGAGCTGTTGCTTAGATGATTTGCCTAATTTCCGGTCTGAGTCCAAAGCCATGGGTTTCAGCTGGAAATTCATCCGCCTCCTTCCTACGTAATTATTAACACTACGCACTAGTATTCTTATTTGAAAAGTGTCCAGGTTCAATTGGCTATGAGTGTGTCTTCCAAGGAGAAGAATTTTCATCACAAATTTCTTACCCACTGTAAAAGGTCAATCGAAGTAAGACAAACTTTCTTGGGTCGATGGAATTTTCCAAAATATCGGTGCACTCAAGTGGCAGTTTCTGTGCTTTGATATGTTCACATTTGGCAACATTATCGACATCTTAATTGCTGTTGTCTTTAATCCTAGAAGTGTCAAAGCGACTGATCTATTCCAACCCTACCTCATCAACTTTATCATTTATATGACTTTCCATGTATCATACAGTATAGCAACAAAGTATTCATGTTATCTTGCCAGTTAGGTCAACACTACAATTGCTTGAACAATAAACAGATGACCCACTGTGGCATCTATCTGAGGGTTCTGGGGGTTAAAAAAGGAAATAATACTACAGGTAGAATTACAAAATAAAGTACCTTTAAATTATTCATAAAATTCGCATAACTAGGTCAGCTTACCATTCTTTCCTGAACTTGAAAATGTGCCGTATAGGTCATGGCAGACTGTATATTGAAAGGAGCACAACTTGTTAATAAGATTAATCTCCTTAATGGAGGGCTGCCTACGTAAGACTGCGCATGCTCAAAAACAGGCATTTCTGCAGATTGCGTCATTGCCCGAGACAGACTTTCATCTGTGTTTGATGTGTGTGATGTGTGGATGTGTGTAGACGTGCGAAGCCACTGTGTGAGAATGGGTTATATGCAACACCTGAGGGTAATCCCCAGTCTGCCGTCAGCGCGTGACGTGTTTTCCCGCCATCTGAGTCATAAATCAGAGCTTTTAAAGTGACAGTCCGCAGGAATTCCCATTCAAGGTGTAACTCGTTTCAATTTCCCGCGCTATCTTGAGATTTGTGTGTTTTCCGTGTGTTCAGTCCTGTAAGTTTTTTTTTTTTTTTAATCACTAGAGCAGAACCCACGGCCTCCATGGGATATTTAATATATATATATATATATACACACATAACTCTACGACTTCAAGGAAGCGTGCGCCTCCATGTTGATATTTTGAATATTAAACTGAATGTTACTCAAAGAGAACGATTAAAGTGTATGGCAAAGCGTGCACACTTCGATATCGTTATATTGGTTGATTAACTGAATGTCACTTTTGCGGGGGGGGGGGGGGGGGGGGGGTCCTACCCGAAGAAAAAAAAC
>JBCAUA010025233.1:0-12537 GCA_038406235.1 Peronia verruculata
ACATACATACATACATACATACATACATACATACATACATACATACATACATACATACATACATACATACATACAAGGGCAACCCCATATAAAAGAAAATTATCAAAAGGTTTATTTTGATTCACCTATCACGGTGATTTTGTGTATTCGACTAAGGACACACGTCATTTCCCCCTAGCGGTAAATTGGAATCTGATTTCCGGATTATCTCCCATCTGTTTTGACCTCGAGACAGAAGATGGAAAGACAGAGTGAAAATATAGAAACATTCAAGACATGAGCTCTGTTGAGTTGCATACACATTTACTCTGTTTGTCTTCGCTAGGTCATTGTGAATTTTCAGGAAACAACTTTCTGTCATAAAGATTACTTAAGCACATTCATGTATACGGTTGATTGAAATGATAGCAGATATTAAAGTGCAGGATAATCTATATAATAAGAGCGATCAGGGGGCGTGGCACTTATCTTATAATCCAATGAAGTCGGAATCGGCAGGCATTTAAATTTTTTTTTTAAATTACACACGTGGGCAACTGATACCCAACTGTGTTATAGGCTACTCTTTATTTTGATTGAATTTTCACAGTTGTTTTCATTTATTTTTTTATTTTTTTTCTATGCCGAACTCTCATTAATTTTGTCCGCCGTGTGTGTGTGTGTATAATACTCAGTTGACTGTAATTTGTGCTCACTCACGATTGCAAGCAGGCCACCGAGGTGTTTACATCACTCTCGCCACTCAGCATTAACCTAAACTATGTTTTCAAGTGTTTGTGTCAACACTGTGTTAAGAATTTATGTGTGCCATCACTGTGTTAAGTATTTGTGTGTATGATTGTGTTATTATAGTGTATCTCTAGAAATTCTTCGTAGCTTTATAACTGTGGTGTAGATTATATGATTCAGATTCTCTTAGCAGGTAGAATCTAGATTTTAGATATAGGCAGTGCAAAGATCAGAGAGATAGATAAGTCTTATATTTTATCATTTTTCACAGACAATGGTCAATGTCAGTTTATCATTTTTATCTATATTCCCCGTTTGTAGAACGGGAGACCTTGCTAGAAATTAAATATTTTGTTTCTTCGGCTCGGTACCAATTGATCCGCGGGCCTGTACTACCGGTCCGCGGCCCGAGGGCTGGGGACCACTGGTTTAGACAGTTCAGAAAGAGTAATATTCACATCACAAGAGGAAAACTCTGAGTTCACATTTCTAGCTTCATAATTCTATGATAGGATCAGAATCAAAGCAGATCATGTGAGATGAGTCAGGGTAGCTTGGCTATAGTCACTGGTTATGAGATTCACCTCGCACTCGTCGTCCGCTGTACTAATATTATCACTCGTTGGTTCTTAATGAGCCAAAACGTCAATGGCTGAGCTTTCATGATGCGAGCCTGCACCTCAGGAACATGTTACAAAAAATCGATGGTTTGAGTCTCAGATAATGAGTTCTGCTCTACAGAAACTGTTTCCTTCCTTGGATTTTGCAACGGATTCTTAATTGCCACTTATACCTGTCAGATGTGATTGTGTTGGCTTAATGCTGATCGTTATAACGGTGAAATTGCAAACCTACAATGAATTCATGATCTGGCTTAGTAACTGTTGATGGAGCTCATTCCATATCTTGGCTCTCAGAACTAAAATGTTTGGGATTTTACATAATTTGTTTAACTGTGAAAGAAAGAGATTTTTTTTTTTTTTTAATGGATCGGGTTCCGTGGAAGTTTTCGATACTATACCTTGGGAATGATGATAGACAATGATGATGATGATATGGATTTCACAACTCTTTGATCTAACATAGCTTTTGTTCACCGAAAATACAATTCTTTGTCTCAGTATAGATGTTTGACTCGTTGACAAGGAGAATTGGTTTTAAAGCAAAGAAGACCCCTCGGGCGCTCAGATAATGAGTGGGTTTGTAAATTGACCATAATTGTCACTTGGATATCGATTAAAATTATGAAAAGTTTACACTTATCACTAAATGGGTCAGACAGAAGGTGGGACGGCAGAGAGTGAGTGTCTCCCAGACATGTCATTAGATTTATTGAAGTTTGATCAGCGCTCGGCTCGCACTTTCAGTATTTTACAGTGCCCTCCGTGCACGGATCTCTGTCTACATTCATGCGTGAGTCTCCCCTCACGTGTGCTCCTATGTCGGGATAGAGTGCTCTACGGAACTTAATTAGACAGCTCCCAAACCGATGCTAGTTTTTGTTCTTGTTGTTTTTTCCTCCTAAGTATATCTTTGAGGTTTGTGACCGATTATAACTTTTATTCAATTTTTAAATTTATGTATTTGTTTTTCTTTATGATTTATTATTATCTAATTACATTTGTCTTATTTATTTATTCATTTGTTTTATTTATATATTCATTTATTGTTATTTTTAGATTTTTCTTTTCTTTCTTTTCTTGTTTTGTTTTGCTTTTTTCTTTTACTGTTAGAAGTGACAATTGGATTATGCCATAAGAGCTAGATCGATGAGGTAATTCTAATTATTTAAGACATCACCGGGAATATCATATCAGTGATTCAAAATAATAATGAATTCAATGTGATTGACTAATCATTATTTTAGCTTATTTATATGAATTTTTCTCCAGAACAGACTAAGTGACAGTCCTCTATCTTGCTGGTAATACTGTTGGCCAGATATGTATATACCAGTAGACCTTCTTGGAAAATAAAACTTCTCCACACCTATCCCACTTCATACTATATTTTTCATTCCTTTTGTGCCACCGGGAGTGCAATGGATCTATTGACGGCTATTTCATGCATGTGACATGATGAAGACGCTCGAATTGGATGACACATTGCTCACATGTGTCTTCTGTGTGTTTATGTTACCACAGAGTTGCGCAAGATAACATTTTGATATAACCTATTGGCAGAGAAGGTCAATAGGTGTCAGGAGTGGTGGCGCTAGCTCTCATTTGCTGCTATTTTTAACTCACCAATACGTTTGTCGTGACGGAACTAGTAATGTGCAAACCATCCTCTTAATATCACGCGCATTCCACGGCTTAAACAAAAATCTATATGCTCACCCATATATAAACCGTATATCAGCTCTCCCTATAAGCGTCTTTCAGATTTTTCTAAGTAGGAACGGTTTGATCTTGCGGTGTGGTGCCGATTTAGAAATGCCTTTATAACTTCTACAAAGAGATTTGAACTTAACTATCAGGAGAATGAATACATTGTACATTGTATTATTCGCTCAACAGCAGAACGGAAATGTGGATAGCCAAAGTACTAACTGAATATGAGTGCTTTATACCCTAGATTTTGTGTACTATTCTTACATAAAGGACGGATTGAATGCTACCCGTAAAATGAGTCTGATCAGATAAGTGAAAGCCCAAATCAGCAAGGAGACTGTGAGATAGATTCTTATAACCATCACGGTCTCAGATAATTGATTTTGTGTGATATGCTCTGAAAGATACACTTTGGACTGCTTACAAATATTATGTGGATCCTAACAGATTAGTAGGTACTGGACAGCGCTCGCTTAACATTTATTGCACTGACAAATAAAGAAAACCTTGTACAGAAATATCCCTGTCCGAGTGATCAGTTACAATTACTCATTTTTTTGCCAAAATAAATCAGCTGTTCTCATTTCCCGTTAAAAAATAAATCAGATCTGACTGTTCAATAGACATAGCGAAAGAAAATGTTATTATTATTATCATTTTTAAAGTTTTTTTTTTTTTTTATAAGATAAATGAAAGTGAAATTCAGTTATACTGACCAGCAAACATAGAAAGTCTAGTATCCCCATATACACAGACGTTTACAGCAGAGACACACAAAAGACCTCTTACACTCATGCATTCAACCAATGCATCTGTGTGCAAAAGACCTAAGATTTTTTCAATAGTCTCGTATTACAGTTCATTTCTTTGCCTTGTTATTACATTTTTGTGCCGTTGCATAACTAGTAATAGTTTTGAAGTAACATACCACCCTCAGCGCAGACTGTGGAGATAGGAGGAAAAACAAAAATGCTCTCTGACAAACTTATGGCCCATTGAGCCACTTTGTGTCCACACATCTCGGAAAGCTCAGTCCATATCTTGGCTAGCTTTGGCCCTACAAATCGGACGGCCATGCGACACATGTTTAATGAACAATCAGGTTTCCGGTTCTAGCCGGAGAAGAGTGCATTATTCCCGCGTTAGCATTAATTATTCATCAAACCTGAGTGCAAATTTTCGATAACTCCAGCAGTTGGCCAGCAGTAAATGTTCTCCCTTGTGGCTTGGATAGGTCTGGCTTACTACGAATGTTCGGTGGTCATTGTGCGGAAAGCTTTTGTCTTTCATTAGCCTACGTGATATCCACCCTGAGGAGGTTGAAAAGATCATTACCAAGATCATTAGGATCATTAGCCTCAAACTTGTTAATAAGGAAGTACTGGAGTACCAGCTTTTTTCCTCATGATGTGTATTCCTGTTTACGAAAACAGCAATTTTATTCTAAACGGAAATATTTTTACGAGACGGTTGTCAGGCTTTTGAATTGTTTGTAATTTGGAAAGAATTTTTAGTATTATGAGTCGTATAGATTGGGCTAGTGTATAATCGTATAGGTGCCGGATCTCCGAACAGCTACACGGCTGCCTCCTTTTTCAGTATCAACTGCCCAGTGCTAGACATGGTATAGTGAGCAACAGTATACAATATTTGTACTGTCTCTCTCACCGCTGATAAGGCCATGTAGTATGTCAGATTCCAGATGTTCTTTTAGGCATTCAAAGTTCGACTATTCAAGAGATTGACAATTGGAGGGTTAAGCAAGTCGACCCTTTAACTCTTCTGGAGTTAAATGTTGACTATGCACACATAGTTTCCAGATGAAGAGGCCACTAGAGGAAAATATAAAGAAGAATCAGAATATCGGCTACCAGAAAATTTGGAAGAATTGAAATTTTAATTTTTGAAGACGACTTGACAAAAACATGTGCATCACGGACACCTATAATTTAATATTATATTGAAAGAATTGTGGGATAAATTGACAAATAAGCTATGTTTAGCAGCAGACACATGTACGATCATTGAAAAACTTCAAAATTTCATTTTATTCACGAGTTACTTTATGGCCAAGGCGGACTTTTTCTGTCGCACTCTAAATTAAATTGTTAATTCCCAAGTTCAACACAACACCTTATAATGAAATCAGTTTACTTTCTGTGATATATCTATGACCATTAGAATACAGACTGAACCTGTGTCTTGAAATAATGGGACTGGCTTATTTTATACTTTAAGCAGCGGTTTATACTACAATTAAGGGCGCGGCGTGTTCTAAAGCTGTTCCACACTACGAGCGGCTCATCGGTGCATGCCATTTAAAACACATAGTCACTAAAACCGCCCAGGATAATGAAAGTTAATAGCCAGTCGTAGCATGATATTGATTTGAGTGCTCTAATATCTTTGCGGACTTGGACTTGAGGGCCTATAATAGTTTGTTTGTATTATGGCCATTCGTAATGAATATGTGATAATGGTTGTGGCCACAGAGTGCGTTCATTCGATTTTATTTCTGTCACGGAATTAGTGTAGAGAAATTATTACCAAAGTACAGTAAACGTCACTGAAAGACCCTATCTAGATTCTTTGGGCCTATATGTCCTAATTATCATTGCCCAGCAGATGATATTTCGAACATATCATGTCCTTTTACGGCCTCAGGCAATTTTGAAGTTCAGAGACTGGTCGAAGCATAATACGTATACATTTTTAATGACACATACCGGAGCTGTTCAGCTCGGCAGTAAAGATTCAGATACTTGTGTAGTTTTTAAAATGATTTCATCAGTTAAAAATTGTGAGAAGTGAGGAGTAAAAAAATGATAACTTTTCTTCTTTTTTTTTTCCCCCACTCAAGCGCTGGAGTCGTATTATCTTTCGCATTATGTGTGCAGTTTTCAGGTTAGGAATTGTTAGAAGCAGAGTGAAAAAATGAGTCATTTATTGTATTTAAGCATATTTTGCAAGAACTTACTCCTCTTAACTGACAGCGAGCTCAATGTATCAAACGTGTATAGTGCTCTGATATTGTGTTCATGCTTCAGAAATAGCCGCGGCAGACTTAGTAGAACTTATCACCCACGCTCCACTTTCACAGGAACATAATGTGATAATTGCAACATCTCGAGTTTCCTTTGCTCATTATAGAATACATCCTCTTTCCTCACATTTCGACATACTCAAATGCTTTCATCCCAGAATAGCTAATAATATTGAACTTGGTTCAACCTAGATAAATATATGCTGACGTCAGCTATGGTTAACTAGTTGGCCGGGGGAGTGCGACCGATGGTTAAAGTACGTTTGAACGATCACAACCGTTTCGAATTCCGCTGATCAATACAGTTTGTTAAAGATTGTCTCTTTCATCACAGTAGTAGAAAGAGAGAAATCAGATGCAATCACGTCAACCACAAACAGGCTAGAGATGAATATATAAAGGCTGTGTCCTCCTTCATAGCGCCAGTTGCATGAAACAGAGAGCGCTCTCTCTTTCACTGCAGCGTTTTTAACGGCATCGCGATAGACCAACAGCGATGCCTTGTAGTAAAGAAATATAGGCTGTGAGTGATATTATTGTCCACCTGTCATGTGAATTTACCTTTTATACATGTTATATCTTATCACCTGTGAATGGAATTCCTTTTAGGGCAAATTTTAATTTTACCTTATTTCACCTTAACGTTGTGTTTATAAAAATATCCTCAAGCGTTACGCAGGAGTAGGGTGAGATCTGGAAGCAGATATAACCAATATCAGCCAGAACTAGTACATCGATTTTGTTCCTTTATGGTGAAATTACCTCAGTTTGATGAACTGTCTAGTAATAAAAAATGATTGGTCATAAAGTTCATGTCACAGAGAATTTGTTTATGATTGTTACAGTCATAGATAGGTGGCGGAAAATGAAATATACTTTGAATATTAGGCCTCATTCAGTTTCTGCTGCGTTCGGTGTTCTGTTGAAATAAGGAATGAACTGGTTTAAAGAATTAGAAGTGATAGTTTACGTATTATCATATGTTCTAAAACTGATTTACCTCTAGGACACTAACAGAAAGTGCGACAAATCTCACCCACACGAAGGAATGTGTATAACGATCCACGAATATAGGAGATGAATTTGTATAGCGACATGAACTCCAAAGCTCTGGCTAATGAAATAAATATTCAGTGGCAGTAAAAGATATTACTATGGAATAGTCAGGCATTGAACTTGGATCTACATAGGAGAGACCTCTGTAAAAACGTGATGTAGCTACGTGCATTTTTTAGGAGGAGATTATTGTATATGATGTTTTCCCCGAGTTTTTCTTTGTTTATTTGCTTATTTATTTTTTTTTTATGTTTTGTTCTTAATTTATTTATTATTAATTTAATTTGTTTGCTGTTAATTTATTTCTAAATATATTTATCTGTCTATCTAGATTTTTGTGAGATTGCAGGTTCTCTCTATAAAAACGAGCAAAAGTTCTCTGATCGAACATTTTCCTTGACCAAACTGTGATAGGGAACTGATTCCTATGCCGATGTTGATATAGTACAGAATTCAAACGGTGTTCAAATCTAAATATCGATTGCCGTTCTCGAGCGATTGTGTGTGACAATAAAAAAAAAGAAAAGACAGCCTTGCTGTAGTCATGGATTTGTCCAGGAGCCGAGGGAGAGGAAAACTGCAGCGTTCCCGAGTTGTGGACAGCAGAGAAGGTGATATGTATGCTTTTCAACGACCAGACAGGGCCATCCATTACAATAGAGCCTTCATTGATCCTAATGTCAAAGGTAAGCCCTATAAACATCACCTTAACAGTGTGGTCATCGACATTGAATCAGTTCAGACCAATCCAATCAGTTTAATAGGCCATTAAAGTTGACGTGTCTGCTATTAATAATTGACCTAATCAAGTCAATACTATTCAGCTCTTTGGTAGGAAAACTCTCTCTTCCTCTGAAGACCGTCACCTGTCTGGCACTATCCGAGGTGTTTTCCCTACCACTACTCTAAAAAGGTAATAATCATTACCTCTGTCTTTTATGGTAAATCTATCATCCATAACTAATTGTCTCACAAATGCTTTGTCTGACTGATTTCCGAATGTTGAGTACCCTAGTTCCGAAAACATTAAATGTTTTCCAGCGATCTTCTAGTCAACATTGTCTTCCCACACACAATAGTGCAGTTCAATCACCGGAAAACTTCAAGTCTGGTAGAAACAGAGTTATCATGTTCATCTTTGAACAGATTCTCGGCCACTAAATTCTGTTCTAAAATTCAATCAATACCATGTGATATGTTTATTTTGGTGTCGGTGGCCTAGCGGTTGGGCCATCGGACTCGGATCTGAAGTTCCGGGTTCGAATCCTGACAGGCCTCGACATTTTGTCCTTGGGAAAGGCAATTTACACTCATTTCTTGACTTCACCCAGGTTTGAATGGGTACCCGACCATAGACAGTGACTGAAATTTTTAGACTGATAAGGATTTGAGTGCCTAACAGGCAGCCACCCTGTATGCTTCCCAGGAAGCTGAGAACGTTCATGAGTGTCTTCTTTGGGTCTGTCGGGGTAATAATAGATTGTAAAGCGCTTAGAGCCTGTACTGTACGGGATAAGCTCTATATAAATACTCTCTATTATTATTTTAATTATCCTATCAAGGCAAAGGGTGCATAAAACACTTGACCTCTTCTAGCCATGTCTTGAGCGCCAATGACAGGGATGCACTTTGGATGACTACTCTCAGGTAAACAAAACCCACGATCATGCAGATTACCACCGTAAACTTACACCATGCACTCAAAAATGAACTTCAACGTTCTATTAATATTGTTTTTCTTTCTATTTCTGCTGTTTCGGCGCACAGTTGTGAAGGGATGTTATCCCTAGTGGCTTGCAGCAAGGCAAGAAGAAAGAGGTGGCAGTGGGGTACAAGTAAACAGCTTGTAGTACAGCTGAAGTGGCAACTCACGGTTTCCAAAGTCTGGGTCAGTTTATAGTGGGCTGCTATTGGTTCAAGTGTTTAGTATACCAGTCTCTGTAAGACAACAATTATTTACGAGATCAGACCCAGATCTTGCTACCAATCTTGAAAAATCTTCGCTCTGAAAGCACAAATAATATATCAAATTTGACAATATTTTGACTTACTTCTATTCCTAACCAAGACATGCATTCATTTCCACCCAATTTTGTGTGTTATTCAGTAACAGGTGATAGAATGAAAAAAAAAAAAAAAGATCTTCGAAGCTCTAGATCTAGGTCTGGACCTAATGCTTTGACATTGAGACCTAGAGCATAACTAAAAGAAAAAATAAATAAATAAATAAAGAGAAAAAAAAAAAGCAAAACAAAAAACGATATGTACAGGCTTCCTACTTGTTTCCATGACTGAAATAAAGATTCTGCACAGACTGCTCATCAAAAGATTGATAAACGTAAAAATAATAGACGCATTTTTAACGAAGTAGTGACACCGTTGTCGTTGAATTTGCTTTTTTTTTTTCTGTGGGAAAAAATATATTAGATCCGAACTGGTATGCTGTGTTCTTTTGTTTTTGTCTTTTTGTTTTAAACAGCCAATACTTGATGGCCTAACACTGTAACCGGGCATAGATCCTGATATTGATCTGACAGCACCGCCTTCAAATCTTGTATTTCACAGTATCTGTTAACTGTTGAGGTGGGTGTGTTGTCGACAGGGGGTCGATTCCCTCCAATGATAAGTAAGCTGTCTTGTCCGTTTTGAGAAAAAGCCATTAAAGAGAGAGAGAGAGAAGGACACACACAGAGAGAGAGAGAGAGAGAGAGAAGGACATATACACACACACACGCACACACACACACACACACACACACACACACACACACAGAGAGAGAGAGAGAGAGAAAGACATATACACACACACACGCACACACACACACACACACACACACACACACACACACAGAGAGAGAGAGAGAGAGAGAGAAGACATAAAATTATGCGCGTCTGTATGCTTCGGTCTTATTGTTAATGATGTTTCGAGAGTAACGTGTAAATTAAGTTTGAACTGTAAATCTCTCACTTATTTTTTTTTTTTATTTGTTTGATATGAGTTTTCACATCATGATTTAGTGAAATGTTATTTTTCGTTCTTAGGGCTTCAGTTGTTCACGAGCCTCGTGCCTTGCTAGTCGTACTGCCTGACCAAGATGCATTCTTTCGGTCATTCTTGTACAATAGTCAGCCTTAGGTGTTCAATTTACAATTTAAAGAAAAAAAAAAAAAAAAGTAAAGCAACATAGTTATTAGGTATTACCATTAAGATACGTATCACCAAGGTTCTTTTCATAAATCTTGTACAAGTACTACTAATGAATGTTACCGGCCATGAACACAATATTTTCTTAGCTCACGGATGCTAATACTGCTTCTTAGCCACCACATAAGTTTTCTCCAAGAGTGCGGAGTAGAAGCTATCGTATGTCATACAGTGAAGGGTCGGCGTGATCGTCAAGGGCAGCCAATCGCGTCGACTGAGGATTGGGAAATCTGTCTTTTTATAACAGAAAATATTACAAAATCCATGTCTTTTTAAGCCAATCCCATTCATTTTCTTTTCACTTTATAAGTTAGACGTTGACATGAACAAACAGTTGAGCCTTTTCTCTGTCCACTAATGCATGTATTAAAATTCATCACACCGGCACTAAGGTAAATATTTTTATCTGATTTATTTGAACTAATATAGCAAAGAGTAAAAGGCAATTATGACTGCCTTTATTAAATTATTTTTTTATTACAGAGCTTCTGAAATTTCTATGGTCAAATTGTAAACTGCTGTATACCAATACAGATATAGATATGAAAGGAATTAAAATATTTTCAGTACTCTGTTATCTGATCTTTCGGTTTTGTTTTGTTTTGTTTCGTTTTTGTTTGTTTGTTTTATTTTTGCTTTTTTCTTCCAAGACCACAACTTTGAATACCGGTAAACACGAAAGGAAATAACAATAAAATGCTATCTACATACCAATAGCGGTACGGATATGAACAGGAATAGAATATCGCCAATTCGTCTGTGAGATTAAAAATTAGATTTACAACGCTGTTGCAGAGCGTGCATGCAAAGGGCACAGCAAACTCAGAGCATGAATAATGTGTAATGAGAATGGAGCGAAAAATATTCCCAGGCCTGCCTGGAGTGTGTGTGGAGGCCAAGAATTACTGCAGGCCAAGCCTTGTTTGTAGCATCATGCTCGCCTTCCAGCTAGGCTCTACATGTAGATGGACTCTGACACTGATAGAAAAGATTGGGCTGGGTTGTCTTTAACAATGAACAAGAAAGAAATGGCTGAATAAAAAACGAACCAAGTGACTCAACGAAAAGGAAAGAAAGAAAACGGCAAACATTTTGTGTTCTTTTTTAAACTAACAATCAGTTTCATCATCCAAAATACCAACAAGGAAGTGCACACGATTGCCATACAGTGGGTGTTGGGGTTTAACGACACATTAGCACGATTACGCATGTATTGTGCTAAACACGGTAAGGTATGTTTACACTAAAAGAAGAAGAAAGGAAAAATTGCGGGGTAGAAGACAGGAGCAATGAGAGAGAAAGCGAAAAGAGACCTCTTCCCGGAAATGTCGAGAATGGCACTCCGTGGGAGACACCCCACCGATGACGGGCTTACATTAAGAAAATAGATCCCCAGGGAGATTGTCGATTTCCTGCTACTACAAGCAAGTAATAGGAGGAAGCAGCACAAAGGTCTAATTGTAATTATTGTTTTGTTTTGTTTTGCTTTGTTTTGTGTGTGTGTGTGTGTGTGTGCGTGTGTGTGTGTGTTTGTGTGTGTGCATGCGTGTGTGTATGTTTATCAAAGTTCCAGCGCAGCAAAGACTGTACAGTGAAAGTAATGGAAACGATTTTCATCAAAGACAAACACATAAAATATCAAGGTACTGCGCCATCGTTAATCCGGATGCGATGTTGTTCACAAAATCATGAGAATGACCACAAAATTCAGTTCTCACTGACACTATTACATCCATCTAAGTGGCGTTCTGGTGATCTTGATATCCGAATGTGGAGTTTTTAATGCTGCACTGAGTAAATGTCTGAGTAACTGCATCCAGTTAGTCTTTAATCGTCTCATACAATCGTTAAATTGATATGCATTTAATAAAGATGACAAAAACAAAAGCAAAAACAATACAAAAGAAACAAACAGATAAAAAGAAAAAAAAAAAAAAAAGCAAAACCAAACAAAAGGAAAAACTTTATATCAACAGTAGCAGTGTGCACACACCTATCATGTACTATATGCATATACTAAGACGTCCCTTTTTAGCCCTCTAGGTCACAGATACAAACGTCCACAATTATGCATCGGTCACCCATATAATATCATTATGTCTATCTATCTATCTATCTATCTATCTATCTATCTATCTATCTATCTATCTATCTATCTATCTATCTATCTA